>PVIW01001295.1:0-211705 GCA_004026585.1 Noctilio leporinus | reverse complement strand
AAGCTGATAACCTTATTTATGGGAGCCCCCTTGTATGTTATTAGCTGTTTCTTTCTTGCTGCTTTTAGGATTCTCTCCTTGTCTTTGAAATTTGCCATTTTCATGATGATGTGTCTTGGAGTGGGCCTGTTTGGGTTCATCTTCTTTGGGACCCTCTGTGCTTCCTGAGTTTGCATGACATTTTCTCTCCTCAAGTTAGGGAAGTTTTCTGTCATTACTTTTTTAAAGAGTTTTTCTATCCCTTGCTCCTCCTCTTCTCCTTCTGGTATCCCTATGATACGAATGTTAATTATGTTTCATGTTGTCCTGCAGCTCTCTTAAAACCTCTTCATTCTTTTTCAGTCTCTTTTCATTTTGTTGCACTGCCTGGGAATTTTTTTCTACATTGACCTCCAGCTTGATGATCTGATCATCTGCTTTCTCTAGCCTGTTTTTGATTCCTTCTACTGTGTTCTTCAATTCAGAAATTGTATTCTTCATTTCCTCCTGGCTCTTATTAATGGTTTCTATGTCCTTTTTAATGCTGGTGTAGTCCTCAGTAAGTTCCTTGTAGCTTTCCTGGAGTTCTTTGTAGTTTTCTTGGAGTTCTTCATAGTTCCCCTGGAGTTGTTTGTAGTTTTTTTTTAACTTGCTCAGCTCATTGAGCTTCTCTATTATCATTATTTTGAATTCCATGTCTGATGGTGTGCTTGCCTCTATTTCATTTTGCACTCTTCCTGGGGATTCCTCCTTTCTGTTTGCTGAGGGTTTGTTTCTTTGTCTCCACATTTTAGGTGACTCTTGTTTGTTTCTGCTTTTAGGATTGGTCTGCTTTGACTTACTGTCTTAGTCGTGTGACCTGTGGTGTAGAGGTGCACTTTTTTTACTTCCTGGATCTGTGCTTGGTGATGTCAGCTGGTGTCCCAGTCTGGGCCTGGTCAGCCAATTGGAGACTACCAGAGATCCACTGTTTTTGTCTGTCTTCTTTAGTTGTTAATCTAATCAGTCTGTGATCAGTGGTCAGGTTTAGGCACCTCGGTCATGTTGTGATGCATCGGCCTTTCTGTTCTTTCCCTGGTAATAAGATTTCTCTCCAACTGGTGTTCTGTTGGTTATTCTGGATCATTTCTCCCCAATTTAGTTGTAATTCCAGTTCGGTGTTGGGAGGAGATTAGCATAGCTCCGTTTATTCCTCCACCATCTTGGTTCTAATATATATATATGTTTTTGAATAATAGTCATCTTAATGAGTGCAAAGTAGTGCACTCATGATGGTTTTGCTTTTCATTTTCCTACTAATTAGTAATGTTGTCTATCTTTTCATATGCCTATTAGCCATTCGTATACTTTCTTTGGAGAAATGTTTGTGTATTCCAGTCCTTTGCCCATTTTTAACAGGTCGTTGTTATTGTTGTTGAGTTATAGGAGTTCTTTATATATTCTGGATATTAATTCCTTATCAGGCATATGATTTGAAAATATTTCCTTTCATTTTATGGGTTGCCTTTTCACTCTATTGATAGTGCGTCTTAATACACAAAAAATTTTAATTTAATGAAGTCTAATTTATCTTTTTTTTCTTTTGTTGCTATTCTTTTAGTGTCATATGCAAAAAAACATCATTGCCAAAATCATAGATTTCTTGTATATAAAACAAAATATTTTAATATAAATTATGTTGGTCTAAATTCTATCTTTAAAATCCAAGTCTCTTGCTTAGTTTGCAGAACATAAATTAAAATTCATTTAGTTTTTTCTCCTTTTGCCTCCTATCCTCTAAACATGCTTTGAGTACCTTCTTAATCATCTTGTCTGCTTATAGAACCAGGGAAGGTGTCAATTGTGGATGTCCACTACATTGCCTTTAACTATTTTCGGTATGTTCAAATGGTTTTAAAAATGTTTTAAACTGAATAAAGTTAGGTTTGCTTTGGTCTGCCCACATGAGACACTTAAAGACTTGCAGATTAGAAACTGCACTTCCGCCCCCATGAGTGGAGTGTAATGGGAAAGAGGAGGGAGTAAGGAAAATTGCGTTGGGTAGACAAAGTGATTTTCCCCTCCATTTTCTAAAACAAAACCAAAAACTTTTCAGGGAAAGGAAACTTCGTCTAGAGAAGGGGATGACAGAAAGGGGCCAAGTTTAAGCAATGGGCATCATAGAAAGCTACACCATCAGCTTTCCAGCTTTTTCATAGGCTCTACTGACCTGAATGCATATTGGTAATCCTGTAGCAGTCTCTGAAATTCACACTTGTGACACAAGATGTTGGAACAAATACCTAAGCTTTCATTGACCCCAAAGTAATAGAGGGACTTATTGGAAATTATACTTCTTCTCACTGGAAAAATGGAAAAAGAAGTTTCTTTTCTTTCTTTTTTTTAAAAGACAAAATACAGATACATGAATAATTACTTCTTAGCAAGTTGAGGAACTGCTTTTCAGGAAAGGAGAATTCTCCCAACATTAAGTTGGCATTTTGCATGTGTTCTGAGAGGTGTTATGTCCTCTGATAAATATCCAAAATTGCTTATTGAATTAATCTAGCCTTGAGTCCTCACTTTGCTCTAAGGCTTGCTTCATAGGAGTCTTTCTGGCTTTTAAGCTTCCAAACTTGGAGCCTCTTGGGTGATAACTATGCCTGTGGATTCTTTAGTATTTACCAAGGGTTTTGAATCTACTGCCTTTAAAGATACATAATAAGGACGGTTTTTCAACTGTTTGTGTAAACTATGTATATATGTTATATACATATGTTTATACATTGTATGCATTTTATACAATGAATTCCAGGTGACCGCAAGGCAAATGATTAAAGTACATTTTGGTATTTGGAAACTATATTGAGCTTTATACATTTTTGGAAGGGCTTTGGAAAACTTTTGATTTATGGGATTTTCTCTAAAGGAGAGTTTACTAGGAAAGAAAATGCACCTTTTCCATAAAACTTGTTTATCAGCACTCAAAGCAATAAATTAGAGATATACATATTTTAGGAACAGCTTAAAGCATACTGCTTTGAAATACTAAATAAATGGCAGTTGATTTTTGGATTTTTAAAAAATCATGGGGATATTTAAATTATATCACCACCTGCTTGTCACTCCTAGCTATGCTAATAACCGGTATGTGAAAATTTGGAAAAATAGAACACATATTTTCCATCATGTCAAAATGACATGTGGTTTTGATCCTGAAAGTGGAGGGTTTCCATCCGACTGCCCTATCTGAAATCTCTGGGCCTATTTCCTCCTTGCCTGGGCTGCTGTTACTGGTAGTTGGTGTTATTCAATTATCTCTACATTTGAACCTTGGTGTTTACCTCTAATGTCACTCAAGTCAGTAGATGATTCATTGCATCTGGAACCTATAAACAGGGTTTGGCAGAAAAAGGACAATGTGTGGCAGATGCATTTGGAATAAAGGGAACAATGTATTTGAAACTGGGCCCTAAGAGCATAGAAATTCAATTATGCATTCATGGGGCAGGGCTAGGTATCCAGTGCCTGGCCAATAGTGAGCACCCAGTGAATGTTCACAAAGATGATTGTGATGGTTTTAATCCACACAGCCTGTACATACAAGGAAGGCATCTGCACTGCAGTGGACAGGCAACTTCCCCAAATGACCGATTCCTAAGATTTCATCTCAGCTCTGAAACACATCATTTACCCTTTCTGGGTTTCCTCATTCCTCATCTAGGACCGATACGTTTGTGATACTTTAAAACAAATACACTTTTGCATCATCAAATACCAGATAATCCATATATGAATGCTTCCTGGTAAAACATGATGCTACTTTGATATCAGGAGATCTAAAACCAAAATTAACATTTCCTTTTTCCCCTCTAAAAGTGTATTAATCTCTACTATGGAACTGAACAAATGAGGGACCAGGGAAGATACCAGGTGCAGGATGGATTTCTTTGGTTTCTAAACTTAGTGTTTCTTTGCAAAGCATTAAAGCATTGCCCTTTAGTTTGTGTGAGGAAACAAAAATGTTAGATCTTCTTTTCTCTTCTGGAAGCAATGCAAGCAGAAGAGTAGTGCTATTAAAACCAATTATATTTAAATAACCATTCTCAGAAGTAGAGTCAGAATGTGGGCTTTTAAAAGTTCTTATTATCTCCCAAGGGACACATATCATGGCTGTGTCCAGGATCAGGAAGGTTTTGTATTCCTTTAGCCTAGATAGAGAGAGGTAGTGAAGACATAGCTGTCCTGTCACATTTGCTGTTTATCTTTCATGGTCTTAGCTCTTCCTGAGCACATTAAAGGTCTATATCAGGTCTGAATTTAAACTTCCTGGCACCATAAATTTAAGAATTCTATGTTGCACAACCTGTGGGTGGGGAGTCAGTTTAGTGAGAGAACCTCCTGGACCTTCTGCCCAGCATTGCCACCCCAACTTGATCTTGTTGTTCTCTCTCCTTTTGATCAGTAACTTCAATGAAGAGAGAAAAAAAAACCCAACAGGTTTGCTATGAAAATTACTACCCAAGAAGGCCATTGTGGTAGCATATTTATTTTCTGTTGCTGCATAACAAGTAACCACAGTCTTGGGGATTTGAAACAGTGCCCGTTCATTATTGCAGTTTCTGTAGGTCAAAAGTCGGGGTATAAAGGAGCTGAGTTTTTGGTCAAGGTCTCATGTGGCTGACACCTTGATGTCTGCATTCTCACTTGGGGTTTAAGTCTTCCTTTAGACTTATATAAGTTGTTGGGAGAGTCTGTTCCTTTTAGCTATAGAACTGAGATCCTTGTTTTCTTGTTGCCTGTGGCCTGGGGACTATTTTCAGGTCCTAGAGGCTGCTCTTGGGTCCACTAACCACATGGTCATTGACATAATACAGCAATTTGTTCCTTTGAAGGCCAGTGGGAGTATTTCTTAAGGGCTCATCTGAATAGGTGAAGTGTATCTTCCTGTTGATTAACCCAAAGTCAACTGATTTCTGAATTTAATTACACCTGCAAAATTCCTTCACCATTGCCATATTTGAGGCCTTTATGCAGTGGGGTAAAACAGATGTCTCATTGCATATATAGTAGGAAGGCTATAGGGCTAATTATCTATAATCATGAGAGTGACTCTCCATGGTGTACACTGGCTCTACTTTTACTAAGGGGAGGAGATTGTGCAGGGCATGTACAACAGGGGGACAGAAATCCTGGGGGGTATCTAAGAATTATGCTTAAAACAGGTGGTGTGCTTACATTTGGGGATTTGAGAAAGCCTCTGGACAGCCTTTGTGAAAGTCAGGGCTCTGCTGGATTTGCCATGAGATTGTTTTCTGTTTTCCTGGATTCTATGTATTTCACTTAGTCCTGGGCTTTCCTGGAGGACCAAGGAATGGAAACACTCTGAGTCATTTCTGTTCCTAGAGGCTTTAATTAGGCTGTTAGTTTTAGGGGTTCAGGTTTGGAGTGGCCTCCAGGGAACTCACTCATGAGAGGATCTATATTCTTGGTAGGAAACCCATCTCTATATTTACTATTTCTCAAAGCTGGGGCATGTCTGATGCCAACACAAAGACTGGGAGAAAAGTTACTTTGTCTGGTTTGGATCTTTGGATCCTAGGAATTGGTGTGAAGTCACCTCCGACTCAGAAAAGAGTTGTCATTTCCTTGCTTCTGTGAGATGTGGGGATGATTGCCCCAAAGAGGCAGGAACAGGAGAAAGGAGGAAGGAAGCACTAAGGGGAATCCAGTTTGTTTGTATTAAACAAAGACCTACCCACTTTCCTAATTGATTGTTCACTACAAAGTAGCTTCATGCTTCTTTAGCCTGGAAGCTAAATGTAATCAACTTTTGTTTGTTTTTGTTAAATTTTTTTTTTTTTTTTTTTGCCCTTGAGGAGATCATTATTTCTATTGTATGAAGATGGTAGCCCAAACATTAAAAGTAATTAGAGCAGATGGCAGTGCATACTTCTCTTGTAAGATACACGAATGCTTAAAAACTGGTTTTCATTCTCTGGCTTCTCCCTTTTCTGTCTGCAGCCACAATATTCATTGTGCTTCCTTTTAGGTATAAAGAGGAGAGGAAAAGAGAAGGAGGGGGGAAAAAGATTCCCTTGGTGTATGAAACTGAGGAGCTGTCAAAGGCTCATAGCAGGGAGAGTGTGCTCCCGTGTATTCAATCACAAAAATTAAGTGTTTTTGAAGGTGGTGCAGTCATGGATCCATTACATGGGGAAATAACACGCTGTAGTCCATCACTTAAAATGTTAACCTTGTCTCTTACTAGTGACTGGGAACAGAAACACATGCTTGGTGCTCGCTGGTTAAATGGCAGTGTGTCAGTTCTGTGGAGAAGGCTAGCATGTATCTGTCAATCTTCTGATTTGGTTCTATGTGTGTACGTGTACATGCATCTGCATATGGCATGCACACGCACGTGTGACACATGCCCACATTTCCACTTCTCTTTAGGCTTCAGAGATCTGCTGTTATTGCTTAGTGGAAAATGAGGAGAATTAAACCAGTTTCTGGTAATTCATTTTTATCCTTAACTTGAATGCATTTGCTACCAGTCTTCAAATTCTTAGGAAGCTGCATTATAATTATCTATTTTTTAAAAGATTTTATTTATTATTTTTCAGAGAGAGGGAAAGAGCCATCAATGTACGGTTGCCTTTCACCTGCCTTCAGCTACAAACCTGGCTTGCAACCTGATTATGTGCCCTGGCTGGGGAATCAAACCAGCAAATAATTATCTCTTTTTAATTATAGAAAGTTTCATTTTGAACCTGAGCAAATTATAGATAATTGGACAATATCAATTCTTACTGATAGTATGGATTGGAATATATCAGGAGCCAGCTTTTTCTGTACAGATCCAGATAGTAAATATTTTAGGTTTTGCAGGCAATATAATCTCTGTCACAAACAGAAAGCAGCCATATGTAAATGAATGGTCAAAACCATATTTCAATAAAACTTTATCAAAACATTGTATGGGCCAGGTTTAGGCTGTAGTTTGCCCACCCTGTAGTTTGCCCAGCCATATGAAGAATGTGAGGCCTTTATGCAGTAGGATAAAACGAATGTCCCACTGCATCAGCAGGAGAGCTATATGGCCATCCGGTGTTACTTCCTTCATACCGCCCAACTTGTCTCCATGTTGACTCCTCAGCACCGTACATGAGCTGCTTCTTCAGTCTCTTCTCCAGACAGCCTCTGACTCACTCTCCACATCCCTGTTCCAGTCCTTCATCAGAGATGTGGTTCCTGATCACTATAAATAACTCCTCCCACCCTGGCACATGTGATTCTTCACTCTGCTTTCTTCCCAGAGAGCATTATTTGTTTTATGTATTTGACTGTTACTTCTCTAAAACATAAGCTCCATGAGGTTAGGGATTTATCTGTTTTGTGCCTAGACCAGTACCTAGTGGATAGTGGTTTCTCAGTAAGTATTTGTTGAACACAGATCCATTTTCTCCTCAATTCCAGGCAAGCAAAAAGTTTGTGATTAAGTGACACAGTGTCTGTTTAATGCACTCAAAAACTACTAGCTATTATTATTTTATTTGTTTTAAGATTATTTATTTTTAGAGAGAGGGGATGGGAGGTAGAAGGAAAGGGAGAGAAACATTGATCAGTTGCCTCTCATAGGCACCTCATCCAGGGTCCAAACCTGCAACCTAGGCATGTCATTCCCTGACCGGGAATCAAACTGAGGACCTTTTGCTTTGTGGGATGATGTCCACCCAACTGAGCCACATAGATCTGGAACTATTATCTATTATTATTAATAAAAAAAATTAAAAACATTTAAAATTTAAAGTGGAGAGGGTAATTTGTTTTTCAGTCATGAATACTAGTAATGCTATAAGCATAATGTCCAGCTGTTGTTATTTTCTCTAAAAGATGAAGTAATATTCAGGCTTACAATTTAGAGTAGACATTGTTAGAAGAGATTTGAAGATTCAAATGAAAGAAAAGATAGTATCTATACATTTGTTCTTTTTGCAGACTGTAGTAGTCCCCTACAGCTCATGAGCACTAACATAACTTACATGTATGAAACACTGAGTTAGTATCAATATTCTCTGAGAAATTACAGAGTATAAGATGTGTATAGAACAGAGAGACGAGATAGTGAATTGACTAGATTTCTCATGGGGACAAAGGGCAAATTTGAATTGGGGATAAGTGTGACACAAAAGGCATTGTTGACATTTCTTTAAGTCAACGTGCTAGGCAATATGGAAGGACTTTCTCATATTATCTCATAATCATGAAGGGTTTATAAGCACCAAAAAAAGAAAGTGATCACTTAGAGCCAGCATGAGCTCAGTAGGAACAAATTATGCCAAACTAATTTAATTTCCTTTTTGTTCCCTAAGGAGTTATTAGATTATAGGTCAGGGGCTCTATTTGTAATCCTGGATTTGTAGATGTTTGACTTTTCTACAATGAGCATTATTTTTTGTTTTATAATCAGCTAAAATGATCTTGGCCTGTGTTAATTTATCTGTCATGTCCAGATTTTTTTTAAAGGTGATTAATGCATTGGATGTCATTTGTAAGACAGCCTCTACCAAAGTCAGCCATGTAATTCTTTGAACTCCCAAAGCACCTTGGTTATGCCTTTCATTATTGAATTAATCATGGTTTATGTTATTTTGGTATTTGTCCTATTCTTAATAATGATATGAGCACCTTAGGACAAGGATGAGGTCACATGTATCAGAGAGAGAGAGATGCCTTTACATTAGTTCAGATGTAAAAGGTTTGGGATTTTAATTGGCCAACAATTTTAATGCTATTATAGCATTATAATGCTATTATTAAAATAGCCAGGACTATTAGTTGGGAGAGCAAATGCTACTTAATAAATGGCATGGTGATAGTTATTCAGGGAAAAAACCCCAAAAGCTACAAACAAAAATGGAAAACTTAAAACTAAGAATAGAACTGCTTTATGACCCAGTGATTCCACTGCTAGGATTATACCCAAAGAATCCTGAAACAACAATTCAGAAGAACCTATGTACCTCAATGTTCATAGCAGCACTATTTACAATAGCCAAGAGGTGGAAACAACCTAAATGCCCTTCAGTGGATGAATCAGAAAAAAAAAAACAAAACAACTTTGCTACATTTACACAATGGGGTTCTATGCAGCAGAAAGAAAAAGAGAACTCCTATCATTTGTGATAGCATGGCTGGAACTGGGGAGTACCATGCTTAGTGAGATAAGCCAGGCAGCAAAATTAAATATTACATGTTCTCACTTAATACAGGAAGCTAATGAACAAATGAACAAGCAAACAAAACAGAACCAGAGACATGCATACAGGGAACACATTTTCAGTGCATAGAGGGGAGGGGGAGGGGGAGAAGGAGGCAAGGAAGGGGAATAGTTTAGTCAAGGAACTAGCATCTATGACCCATGGACACAAACAACATGCGGGATTGACTGCGGGGTGGGGAATAAGGAGCGGGGGGGGGAAAGGAAGCGCCTCAGAGGGGTAAAAATGAGATGAACAACCATACACACACACACACACACACACACACACACACATATATATATATATATATATATATATATATATATGGAAAACTTCCCACCAACATAAATTCTTAACTAGGTGAGGATTAACATGCAAATATAAAACCTACAAATCAAGAAGGACACATAATTGATATTTATATAAGACTAAAAAAGGACATCCTATAGAGGTTGTCACAAAAGAAAAGATATTTGTTTGATTTCATAAAAATTAAAAACATTTCCATGTAAAAGAGCACTGAAAAATGTGAAAAATCTTCTTAGCAAATAATTCTAGTTATTAAAATGATATTTTAAATTATGGCATAGGGAAAATGAGCCAAAGGAAGAGTTGACCATTCATTCACTAAAACATAGTTGGGATCCTATGTACTGGAGATACAGCAGAAAACCAAGGGGCTCTCATGAAGCTGCATTATCCTGGAGGCTGACTGACTATAAACAAACGTATCATGCTTCAGCAATGCTAAGTGCTTTGGGGAAGACAAAGCAGTATAAGAGGTGGAGAGAATGTCCCTGATAGGGACCTGTCTTTTCCTATTTCCAACGCTATCATGCTGAAGAAGGCAGTCGGATGAGGTGTCAGAACAATTCTTCCTTGTCTATGTCATCCAGGAAGCACAGCGACTAGAGAAGAGTCTCGAATCCTACCTCCTCCACCACTGCTGCTTAACACGCTCACGAAAAGGTCTTTGCCTGGTGTTGTAACTTGCTGATCAATGACTTCTTTCAAGATGACTTTGGTGGTGTTGCTAATACATTTAACGTGACATGTGAGATTTGCAGACACTGCACATTCCCTAAAGTTCAGAGAAGTGCTGACATGCTATAAGAAGAAAACAAATTGCATAAGCTTTCCAGCTGAAGCAGGAAAGTTTTTGCTTGTATTATTTTTTTTCTTTCTTTCTTTCTCTTCTTTTTCTCTTTTGGCTTATTTGGGCGCATGTACTGAAGTAAAGATGAGGGCATGTTCTGGATAATTCTTAAATCTCTCTATCGCTATTTCCACACCCATCTCCATCTGCCCGTGGGGAAATGTTTTTCTTCATGCGCAGAATGGTAGTGAGTGATTTGTCTCAAAAAAAGAAACTGAAGCTAAAGGCTGAATGCCTTGAGAACTAGAGTGGAAAGAGCTTAAATCATAAACCATGGAATTGAAACCTACATTGACTTATAAGCTGGGCTGACTACATAGAATGTGGCTTTCACCAAAAATATTGTAATGGTGGCAACTGAGAGGCTTTTAAATATGTTGACAAGATATCTTTTACAAATGCTATCAGCATTTTTTTTTTTGCTTGATTGGATCAAAGTGATAGGGACTTGAGGATAAAGATGTTGTAAAGTGAGCCAACCCCACTGCTTCATGGGGCTTTGCCTGCGTGGGCAGTAATACTGTCAGTGTGCCAACTCTGAAAATGTAGCAGAGTTAAAATTCTTACGGCACATGCATATAATCATGGATTCACTGACAACTTGCAATCTACTTCCCCAGGTAGCTGGTAGATAGTTGAGGATATGTGAATTTTCTAAGATTGTCAGTATTTAGTCAATCATGTAGTAGAGCATGAATCATCAATAAAAATGGGTACATTTCCAGATACCTTTATTATACTAATAATATAGTATTAAGGTCTCTTGAACTTAATGGTTGTATTTATATTCTTTTGGGATCTACCACAATGGATAGAGAAAGTTAAGGTGAAAAAAATAACCAATGGAAGATTTCATAGGGAAACGGAATCTGAGTCTTAGGTTTTAATTTAGGTATACTCATTTATCCTTTGGTTTAACTTTAAATAGAGTTTTTCAAAACACAGAAAGGAAGGTGAAAAGACATGGGCCAAATCCAATGGATGAGGAGACCTGGGGGATATAGCATTTATAGGTATTATAGGCCTTATCACCTATTTGTCTACCCATTATGTCAGGTTCGTGCTTCTGTGTGTCATTGTGTGTAATATCTATAAATGTGTGCATGAGGTTAGCAGGTAGATGGTTCATTTAAGAAGTTAGGTCATTAATTTTTATTGTGCACTTGTTATGTGTCAGACACTTTTTAGGGGATTAGGAATATAGCAATAATCAAAGCAAAGCCTCTGCTTTTCATTTGAACAAGCTCAATATATGATAAATGTATAAGGAATTATATGATATAACACCAGAAGCAGTGTTAGGGGAGAAGGAGTGATTGGAGGTATTATTTTTAATAAGGAGACAGCGAAGGAGGTGCTATTTGAACAGAGACCTGAATGAAGCAAGAGAGTAAGCCATGTGGATATGAGGGGTACTTCGTCAGTATTCTAGAAGAGGCCACCATGGAAGAAAATCTTGATCTGCATGAGTCCAGTCTGCATGAGTCCAGGTCCCTGTAGCCTTTGGTATATCAATTAAACTCTGAGCTTTTGCCTTCTCAATTATAAAGAGGATGTAACAGTATTAGCAGTTCTTATCTGCTGGGTTGGGTCTAACTATAGCAATGTTTGAAGGTTGACTGGCCAAGCCAGGCCAAAACTATATAACGCAAGGAAGGCAGCAAATGATACAGACACATGTTTCAGAGTAAGAAAGTCTTTAAAATTCAGTTAGAGCTAATGACAGGCGTCAGTGTTAATTGTAAGTCTTAAAATGTTCTCAAACTAGTTAATGGAAGACATCATGGAATGATCTTCCTTTGACCCCCTAATACCTGATTAATGTCTAGTTGTTCCAGATATTTCCATTGTGATTTCCACTGTGAGCCCTGGCTTTCTTTGTAGTTCTGTAGTTGAGCTATGGTTCTGACCCCCAGGTTAATGTCTAAAGAGAGTTATTCTGCTGAACTCTTCAAACTTCTTATAGCTTATCCACACACATCACACCACTTGCTAGTCTTCCTTAAGGCCCTGAGCTTAAGGTGTGACAGAAACTTCCTGGTTTCTTTTTTGGATCTGTCCCTATCCACTGTAGCCCTTGGGTTGATTTGGTCCTCAAACTTTGAAACAAGTGTCATCTGAAGAGACTATTAACATGACAGACTCCTGGGCCCACCTTAAACAGCTTTAGGGTGAGAAACACTGTCAATACAATCTTATTATTATGATTATGAAATCAAGGGACAGTACTTCTCTAGGATCCCTTCTATCTCTATATGGAAACCCAACTTTTTAAAATGTCCTTTTATGGTGAACTCAGGGCTGACAATACAGATGACCTGGTTCACCCTTCTCTGCAGATGACTTTACTCTCTTGATCTCATCAGTCATTTGCACCTTCTCATCACTTTATTCCAACCCATTCCCCTCCTATTTGCCTCCCTTTTATCTTTATGAAGTCTATGGGAGTGAATTAAAGAATTGTGAAAATGCATACTCTATAGCCTTTTAAGAAGCACTTTTTGTAATCTTGCCTCCCTATACCCAGTGTCAGTATAAAGTGAGCAGAGAGCTAAAATTCCCTCCTGCTTTTTGAGTCTATGGACCACATGGTGGGGACATAGTTCCTACAGATCATAATAATGTTCAAGTACCACACATTCTTCTTTCTGTGGTCCTGGGCTACTTACCACTATATCTTATAATTTTTTTGTCTTTTAAATTGATATAAGTCACTGACTTCTTTCTCTTTTGTAGGTGTAGAGAATAAAAAAGATCCTGCTTCTCCTTATTTCAAAGCGTTGTTGGTGATTGGGTTAAGTGTACAACGTGTGACTGTTGAGCTGAGCATTAAGTGCACACCCCTAGAAAATCCACTCGTTCTTCTGGCAACACGTTCTTCCATGTTTTCTCTCTCAGAAATACTCCAGGGCACTACTTGCTGTGTAGGTGTAGTTATTGGTATTATAAACATGCCTTACCTTCTTAATGATCTCCCATCTGCTTCTAACACCTCATGAGAGGACCTTCTAGGCAGTTATTTTATAGGAACTCAGACTTCACATTTGGTTGGAATCTGCGTGGGAAGAAGGACTGTGTGGCAAGAGGCACACACATGTTGTATGTTTACCTTGAGGGGATCACCTTGTCTGTTCTCATTTCATTATATTTATCATCATTATGGTTCCGTAACCGCACAGGACATTTAGACAGTCTCAGCCTCTTGCATGAACCAAATTCTGCATTCTGTGATTTTAACTGTCGTGTTTTGAACAACGTACAACTTCCATGTGACTGTAAATAGGAAGGCCGAGATTTCTGAAAGGGAGCCTGAAGGCTGAAGGGGAGGGGCGCTTCCTCCTTCTCGTTGCCACTGTCTTGATCGCTACTCCTCATTGCTCCCGGCTCCTCACTCCCAGGTTCTGGTCCATCTGCTGAAGTTGGTTGGCCTTTCACCTGTGCATGGGCTTTTTCAGCACGGATGCACCAAGCACAGAGTGAAAGGCAACAATTCAGTAACATTGAAACAGGTACCGTGTGGGAGGATGGATCTACGCACTTAGAAAGAAGAATGTTCCTATAAAAGAGAGACACTTGGCGGTACCGTCAGTGAAAAATGATACCAATTACATAAAGCAAAATGCCACCCATCCTGCAGAACATTTTAATTCTCACTATTTCAAGCTTTTTATGACTTTTTGTCCAAGACTCAATACATGCCTTTAAAAATAAAGAAAAAAGAAAAAAGGAATCTACCTCATCTTTTCGGTAGAAGGGGGCATATGCTGGGACCAAAGGGTAAGGAACCGTTACAAGTATGTCACCGGCGAGTTCCAGGATTCCAGGGTCTGGGGCTCAGAGGCACTTCAAAGTAGAACTTTGCCTTTCCATATTTTCCCTTTAGTGGTGGGGAAAAGAGGAGGGGGGCTAATTTCATTAAGACATTTAAAATCACACTTGAATTAATTTTGGCTTAAGGAGTTTCTGTTTTGATTGGTCTCCCATAGTATCCTGTTTTACAACAAAACGACAAAACTGTTTTCCAGGGCAACGTTTCCTTTCATTTCTGCCGGAGGTGGTCACGGCCCCACAGCTGGTTTCCTGGAAGAGTGCCACTAGATGGCGACAACGTCACGGTGGAGGAGGGACAGCTGCTCCTGCTAGACACCCGCACAAGCCTCCTGGACTCCGTGCATGTTAAAGGTCTGTGCACTTGGGAGACCGGTGATGACATTAGTATATATATAATCCTACCACATTTAGGGGAAAAGAGGGAGGGAAAATTTTTGGATAAGTTTCAGCACTTATTGACAATATATTCTTGGACCAAACTGAGATTTTACTATGAAAGGAAGAAGTGGTCAGAGGGTTCAAAATGAAAGCCCTTTTTTGGGACTCTTATAAGCACAGAGCTTGATTATTTTAATTTTTAGGTGCAAGGAAGTGACTAGTGTTCTCAAAGAATATGCTTTTTTTTTATTCCAGCACTTTGTAGTCATGCTTATGGAGGGCAGCCCCCACAATGTAGCAAAATGCTCTGAAATCGGTTAGTGCTGCTGCCTTTGAAATTCCATGCCAAGAAAGCAATGTTTTCTTGCTTTTACCCTGTTGTGGTTTTGACTTCCTGGTCCCATGGAAAATCATATAAATAGGCTTCCTTATTGCAAAACCGGCCACATAGCTCTAGGGTCTGGGAAGTTGGGAGAGACTAAGAATTCAAATTTCAATTCCTTCACCACATCGTCAAGTGACTAACCGGCTATTTCACCTCTCTGTTTCCTTATCTGTTAAGTGAAAATAAAGATTATGACTTATTTCAATGGCTGACAATAACAAATGGTTATTAAAGTGATGCTATTCACTGATGAATGAAAATTGCCTGGCCATGGGGAGTGCTGACTTATGACAGCTACTAGCTGTCTGCAGACTAGCAATGACAAAGGAAAGTTACAAACTCGAAGACTCAGCTCTGAGAGAAGATACCACTTAGAGACCTTTAATCAGGACTCTTTCCAAAGGAGTCAAATCTGCTGAGGAGTGAGATGCCCTTAAGGCGCTCAAGGGTTTTTGCCTTATATTGATAACATTTGGGAGAAGTTTTCCCACTAAAAGCTCTCAGAGTCAGCCTAACTGAGTCTCTGAATAGCCCACCAGGTCCATAAATGTTCAATCAATGAGTGGTGTTGATAGAGCTAAGGAATAAAGATGGAGAAGAGCCACCAGAGGGATAGTACAAGAATAAGAGAAAAGCAGGGCCATGTAGAACATACACTTGGCTTCTCACTCTTCGAAATGTCAAGATCTGAGCAACCCAAATATTTGCCCCAACCTGTTACCTCTCAATAATGATTTTCCTTAATATTCCTGGTTCAGGCACTATTTCACTCCTGTATTATTTAGAATAAGTGAGTCAAGTTTAGAAGAACTGAACCTCAGCCTGGGGAAAGAAAAGGTCTGCTAGCTTAACGATTCCCTCTTTCTGTTAGGAAGCAGGACCATTGGTAGGAATGTGAATATGATACATACCTGTTTTTGTACAAATGGGATATAGGACTTCTTGGCAGAGAGCAGGGTGTTTAGAATAAAACTCTGAAATTTTTATTATAGAGATATATATAGGTCATAGCTTCTAGAAAGAATGAGAACAGGAAAGGACACAGATCAAGTTTAATTAAAAAGGTGACTGTGAATGTTTGTTAAGTGGCCTACACAATCTGTGTTAGATGCAAGAAAAAGTGAAGAATAATATTAATGTCAGTAGTATGTAACATTACTGTATATACAAACATATATACATGTCTGTATAAATGTATGCCTTTATGAGTTGTGAGGAATATAAAATCCATTGGTATGTTATTTTTCTCTAAAAGGCATGTAAAACTGGTGAAGGATGCCAGCTCTCAAATAACTGGTTGATGTAGTACAGCCCTAAACCTCAAATGTCTTCTCCTGATCTATACTATGTGTGAAAGAACATGAAGGATAATAAAAAACTATATAAATGTTGTATAAGATTAAATCATTATCTTCCTCATCAACAGCAAGTCACTCTCTCAATGCCTGTTACTGTCTATCTTTTTCATACCTATTCATGGTATCAAATAAATAGCAGAGCGAAATTTTCTTTATTTTTCTGATCCCCTACATAGGTTAAGATAAAGTATGAAAAATTTCAAGCCAAATAACAATTCTTTAAAGGATCAGCCCTGGCTGGTAGCCCAGTAGATAGGCGCCATCCTACAAACCCAAAGGTTACTGGTTCAATTCCCAGTCAGGGCACATAACCAGGTTGCAAGCCAGGTCTCCAGCCAGGTTTGTAGCTGGAGGCAGATGAAAGGCAACCATACACTGATGTTTCTCTCCCTTTCATCCTCCCTTCCTGCCCTTGTCTCTGAAAATGATGAATAAAATCTTTAAAAAAATCTTTAAACAATTTTAACAAACAAAATATGAAGTATTATAGAGGAAATACTTTCAGCTATTTTTATAATATTGCAAAGAATACTTTCTAAATGAAGTATGTACACACTTTGAAAAGATTGGTGCTGATAAAAGTAAAGCTAAAGCACCTAAGAAATACATTGAGAATTACTTCATGAAAATATTGCACCTTCTGTATATTATGTTTCCATTCATGGAAACCAGCATCCTATGTATAGGGGACCAGAAGGAAAACCAACACTTGTACATATGGCCCTCAGAGCCTTGAACTCTCTGTACCGTACTTTACTTTACATCTCTAAAGTAGAATTGGCATTTATTTTTACAGGCATGATTTGTATAGTAGGAAGAAGGACTGTAAATTTCTTTGAGGCAATTGGGAAATAGCACCAGGAACAAAATTTTCTCCATTATTTATGATGCTACACACACTGATTCCTGAATTTAATTGAGAAACAGAAGATTATTGTGTGGCCACAATAAAAGCTTCAACTATATAGATTATTTTACCATAATTAACAATATATCAAGAACTTTTGGCCCTGATTGATATGGTTCAGTGGATTGAACCCTGGCCTATGAACCCAAGGGTCGCTGGTTCTATTCCCAGTTAGGGCACATACCTAGCTTGCAAGCCAGGTCTCCAGCCAGGTCCCCAGCTGGGGGCAGGTGAAAGGCAACCATACATTAATGTTTCTCTTCCTTTTTCCCACCCTCCTTTCTCCTCTTCCTAAAAATAATGAATAAAATCTTTGAAAATAAAAAAAGTAGTTTTTTAAAAAAGAACTTTTACTTACTTACCATCTCTACTTCTTTTTTTCATTTCTCTCTCCTTCTTTTTTTAAAAAGTTGTTTTTTAGAGGGTACTGTTAAACACAAAAGAGAATTAACCCAATCAATTAATACTAATGAGCTAGGATGGAAATAGGCATATTGCCTTGATTTAGTTAATTATATTTTTCGTTCTTTTATGTTAAGATGCCCAACGGCCATAGGCATCACTAAATTAAAATTTATTATTTTATTCCAAGTAATTATGATGAGCCATAATAACAAAGAAGGAATGTTACCCTCATGTCAGACACATTGTGCATCCAGGGCTGGTGGCGGCAGTTGGGGAAGCATTTGTATTTCCTGACTGAAGCAGGCGTGTCTCTTTCTGTTCTGGTGGTCAAGCAACTTGATGTGAAGTGGACTAGAGACGGATGATTGAGAAAGGGCCAATTAGGGGAGCGTGAACTCTAGAAAGCCCTCTTTCCTTGGTACTGGCCTTTCAAGAGGAAGACCTGTAGCTTCTTACTACTTACACTGCCATTACTTTAGAATGCTTAACAGCGACTTGTTTCCAGTCTCTATTGCTGCTTAATAGTGCACCAGTTTCCTTCAACGTGATTTTCTATTTCTTGGTCTACTGGTGTAGACCAAGGCAGTTACATGCTTGGCAGACTTTTGAGGCAGAAAGAACTGAAACTGAATCTGGGCTCTCTTTCTTACCATGGCTGTGACCTTGGTTGGGCAAGTTTTGGCCCCCCTCTAAGTCCTTGGTTTCTCCTCATTAGGGTCATGCCTCTTATAATGACAGGAACACTGGCCAAGATGACTAACAGTTAGTATTTGGTATGTGTGGCAAAACTACAATGTATTGTCCAACTCATGTTTTGAGTGTTTTGAGTGTTAAATAATGGTATATTTATAAAGCGCTTAGCTTAGGACCTGGTCCAGGCTAAGCACTCAATTTATGTTAGTTTTGTTTTATTTAAAAAAATATTTTGACTGATAGGGATAACAGAGGAGATGGCTGAATATCAGGCCTAAGTTGCAATTTTATTTACAGATAGTGGCTTCATCTCAATACAAAGCTAATTGGGTTACTGAAAGAATTAGCTGGATAATAAAGACCTGGGATTGCTTTTGCCTTTGTTATCTTCAAAATGCATATTGAAGTATTTTTTCTTCTGTGGTAAGAGAGGGAAGGATATACAGGAGGTTAGTAGCAGAGTCTATTCATTTGCTTGTCTGTGTTCTTGTTATTCTGACTCTGTAGAAATGTGTTTCTCTAATGCATTTGAAATATGGCCCTGGTAAACATGTTTTGTGGGCTGGTAAAATTTGTCATAAATATGTAAGTTAGAAAAATTTATCTGCAAGTGGGCCGTTAATGAAAATGGGCTGGGTTGTCTCTTCTCTCAGCTGAACCAAAGCTACCCTTCAAGGCAGGAGATGGGATGATTGTGTACAGACAGTGCATGAAGGTGATTCAGTATAGTTTGGTCAACCCCTTTGGGGCCTGAGTTCAAGTGTGAGGCAGCCATAGACTCTCCTGTAGCTTTGGGTGAGTCTCTGGTCCTCATGTCAGTGCACATAATGAAAATGATGGTGACTCCTTTCCCTTTGCAGAAGGAGAGTGGCTTGTATAAACCTCTAGTGGATGTTCATGTTTGTATGTGCAACCCTGCCCCTGTGGAGGAAGCACAGTAAAGAAGTTAGTACACTGTCTTCTCACATCTGCAAGGCTGGTGTTCCAGACGGCAGCATCAGAAAGAACTAAGATGAGTTCTTAGAAATCTGCCTTTAACGCATTTTACCTTGTGTGTCTGAATGTATCAATATTTTCTTGGGGACACATTGGTGTTGATTATTTCATGAGGTGATTTTTGCCTATATCTAAAACTGGATCATTGATAGAACTTCTAATCAGCTAAGAACTTGAATTATTTTTATGTCAATTGTTTACAAATTTATTAGTAGGGTGTTTTTGTTTTTTCGTTTTTCCTTCTCTCTACCTTTTGGCAATGTGCAATCTAGGCTACAAGCTTAAGAAAGCAGGAGCCAGGTCTGTTTTTACTTACCTTTCTGTTGCCAGGACCACTGCATCTCCAGGCACATGGTAGGTACTCAAGTAATTGTTGAATGAATAGACTAATGAATGAATCTGTGACCTGAAGAGATAGTTAACATTAGCTGTAAATTTCTCTATGATCAGGATCTTTCTTAGTATCCTCAAATATTAGTGGCTTGGTCCAGACAGTGACCAATTTCATTTACTATTTGTGTATCAGGAGATCAGAGACAAAAGCTTTATAATGTGGGGGACACTTGGCTCTGAAACCCCTTAGTTTTCCCAGTCAGGCAATGACTTACATTATTTACCTTCAGAGAACAGTTCCAGACACACCTGATTAGCCTTTAATGCAAGATAAGCCATTGCTGTGAGAAGGGACATGCTTTCAATAGATGGGCAGACAGACATTAAACAATTTAGATACTAAACAATTTACAGTTTTATGCCTTGACAACTTGGATACTGTACCATGAAAAATGTGAATGAAAGGGACCAGTTCCTTCCTAGCACAGAAGGTATAATATTTTCAATAATGAAAGATAAGTGTTTTAAACTTCCTGCTTAAAACCTTCCACTGGCTTTCCATTAGCATTTAAGAGCAAGTCTGAGTTCTTAAATATGGTTCACAGGTCCTTCAGGACTTGGTCTCTCCTTGCCTTTCCACCTCATTTGTTGATTAATAATTCCCACATCTTGTTTATCCAGACTGGGAGTGAAGCTAGAGATCTGGGATGCTTACATATCTGGGATTCTTGTGCTGATTAAAATATATTGGAGATTGAGCATTTTATCACTATTTCTTAAGTGCTACAATATTTGGTGGCAGTGGTTGGAGGCATTCTCATTTTCTAGACAAGTAAATACCATGAGGGCACAGGTGTTACTTTTCATTTCTAAAAATGCTATTAGCAAAGTAATGTTAATATTCAGAAAATAATTATATTTGGAATCTTTCAAATAAACAGATTGTTCAGAAGAGTATATCAAATTGCAGGGCTGGTCAAAAATTTGATTGTGTTAATGCTCTTTGAACTTTGATAAAGAAAATGAAGGAGTTTATTTAAATGAATGAGAAACCTGATAGCTAGGGATATTTCTATAGGGCTGATAACAGACTTTAAGGTAAAGACCGAATTTTGTTGTTGTTTTCATTTATTTGTTTTATCCTTTCTGTTTCTCCTTACAAATACAATACTAGCTTTCTTTCTGAGGTTCTAAGTGACTTCCTGTAAACCTATGGAACAGCTGAGGGCCTTGAGCACTTAAGTGGCAGAAACTTGGTTGGTAAAAGGAAGTAATGGTTTTCTGGAGGTAAGGGAGGAAATCAAGGTTTAGTTAACAGTAATTGTAATGATAAAGGCATTTATTTATATCTCGGTATTTGAGTTCCTTTAAATGTTTCTATATAGCTTCTCTTCTACAAATATGTTTACACTTTATAATTGATATAGATTTAATTCCTTTATAAGGTTAATGTACTAAGTTTTATGTTTTATAAACACAGAAGTCTGAGTTATAACCTTTATCACCTCTCAGTTATCTGTGAAGTTGGCTAATTCACTAAAATCAGGTATTTCTATTCATCTGGAGCAATTAAACTTTGTGGTGACTTTCTGGAAGTAGAGACTGAATTTTTAATGCCTTTATCTTGGCATCTAGATAAAGGGCTGGAAATGTTGGTTAAATGATAGAGTGAATGAATCTGTAATTCTAGCCTTGCATTTATCAACCTGTTAGATGGTAGCAAACCTCACAAGAGTGTGGACACCTAGAGAAATCACTGAGCAATGCTTCTCAAAGTGTGGGCCCCACCAGCAACTCCAACACCACCTGGGAACTTGCTAGAAATGCAAATTTGGGGGTCCCCCAGTAAACCTCTTTGGCAGGAGGCCCACCAATCTGTGTTTTAAGACTGTGAGGAGATTTAGATGCATGCTCAAGTTTGAGAACCCATTAGCCTAAAACAATAAAGAGAACCACCATATAGAATTGTTGGGACTGGAAGCCAATTAACCTGTCCTAGCTACACCTTTCCCAAAGGCTATGTTGACCTCTTGCAAAGAACAGAGGAAACTGGACTGGAGACATGGAATGGGCCCATCCTGAGCATGGCATTTTTAGTTAGCTGCAGTTTTCTCCCCTGCCAGGGAAATCCAACCTCATGAAAATGATTTTCCCAACTCTATTATTTGTGGCTCTGAGTCTGCTTTTATTTCAGGTATGTTTTTTTCCCCTTTACATTGCCTACTCAACTGCAGTACCAGGCTAATTAAGGGGTTAGTAAGTATGTGGCACCCATTCCAGGGAGGTGTGTGATTCCTTTCCTACATTCTGAGAACATTTTCTGCAAACACTTTCTAGTTCATATTTTCTTTTTTTAATCAGGCAGAGACATTACAATTAAAATACCGTTAAAGTGATTCTGGCAAGTATTGCAATAAGCATGTTTTTTAATTAAAGGAAGAACAGGGGGATGCATAAGCAGCATCAACTAAAGGGAAAAATTTCATTCAATATGTATTTTAATTGAAAGGGAAAAAATAATCAGGAAAAACAGCAGTAGCAGCAGCAGCAGCAGCAGCAGCAGCAGCAGCAGCAGCAGTCTGTGTCTATGTGTGTGCGGCTTGCTCCCAGGGGGTTAAGTTTAGGTATTCTGTGCTTGATTAATTAGTAGCCAGCCTGAGAGTCCATTCCCTTTGCCCCCTCTCCTTAAAGCCTGATTTATTCCTCACATCGCCTAGGAATATGTGAGGGCTCAGGCATGTATTTCCTGAGCTGCTGGTGGATAGGATTATGGAGCATGCACTGAGCTCTTGGGGGCTCTCGTTTGCCAGCCAAATTGATTTTCCACCTCTCTGGCCGGGGACAAGCCCACCTCGAAGGCTTCCAGGCTCTGCTCCAGTGGATCAGGCGCAAGTCTAATCCAGATATTGCCAACAAAGGAAGCTGTGTGCATCCCAGTCGCAACGCGGGCTTCAGGCTATGGCTACCTTCCCTAACAGCCACTCTTCTCCCCTCTTCCTCATCTCCTTTTAACACTCGCTTCCAAGCTGCACCATGCAGTAGGTTATAGCAGGGTACCCCAATCATGTTCAGACCATTCAGCCAGCCCTCTCATCCAGACAGAGGAGGGCCCCTCCATTCTGAATAGGCGGTCATCTAGAATTCTCCAGCAAAAGGGACTTCCACAGGCTGCGGACAATTTAATGACTGGGAAGGTAACCAGATACAATAATTTCTTAAACTTTTAAAGAAATTATTTAAGGTTGATACAAAGAGCTAAAAAGGAGTTAATCAATATAGTTAAGAAAATTGGATAATTTACATCTAAAAACTTAGGAGCTTCAAGCTTGGAGCATATGAAACATCTAGTTTGGGATATAGATTGATCAATGGAATTGGGGTCCTCTGATCCCTCCCTGGCTTTCCCTTTGCTTAAAACTGGAGCCACTCTTCCTGGGTTCATTCTGTCACCTGGCATTCACATCCTAATGAAGCACACTCTTATTCTGCACCCTGTCTCCCCTAAGCCTCCTAAAATTGACATTAAAGGTTTGCCACCTTCATCTATCAGCTTCACAGTTCTGAAAGTTCTTCCTGCAGTCTGTGTCTGTACAACCTTTTAATTCTTCTCCTAAATTCGCCCACTTTTTTGACTCATGCTCAAGAATCTTGCTACACCTATTCCTTATTCTAGTCTTTAAATACTAATATCTGACAATATTCTCTGCTCTGTTCTGTTCTCACCCTACATGTTCTTCTAGGAGGACAGCATTCACTTCTATAACTTCAGTTCCTATTATCCAGCAAGGATTTAGTGAGCGTTTACCAGTTCCCCATATACCAGGCACTGTTTCAGGCACAGAGGCCAGGGCTATGAATAAAATACATGAAAATCATAGCTCTCATGGAGTTTATTTCTATAAGGAAAATAGTCAAGTAAGAAAATGATTTTTTTGTTTGTTTGTTTGATTTGATGAGCAGCATAAAGAAATATGCAGTGGGAAAGGTGGAGAGGTAGTTTGGTGGTGTTTTGGAGGATTTGCACACATTGATGGTGGGGAACAGGAAGGCCAGTGCAAGTGGGAGAATGTGAACCAGGGAAGAGAAGAGAGTGCACCAGAGAGCACTGGCCCAGTGCAGTTGAGTAGGGTTTGACTTGGAGTGTGGTGGGAGCCATTAGAGACTTTGAGCAAAGTGATGACATGATAAGATTTACACAAAATAAAAATCACACTGGGTATGATTTAAAAACAGACCATGGGGTTGGGGCAAGGACAAAAGCAGGGAGCTGAGTTAGGAGGCTGTGATAACACTTGAGGGATAAGAGTAACTCAGACCCCATAAACAGACATGGTAGAGGTGATAAGTGGTTGGATCAGGGGACAGATTTTGAAGTAAGAATGCACAAAACTTCTTGGAAGGTTGGTTGTGGAGTTAGGATGTTGATTGTATAGAGTTTTCAAGCTGAGCGACTGGAAAGTGGAGTTGCCATTTATGGAGATGGTAAGCGCTGTGTGCAGACCTATGTGGCAAGAGAAGTTCATGTTTTGGGTATGTTAAGTTGAAAAGCTTACACAACATCTAAGTAGAGATGTTGAGTAGGCAGTTAGGTATCCGAGTCTCAACCTGAGGGCAAGGGTGGGATTTGGAGATGCAAGTTTGGGGGTCAGCAGCAATGAGCATATGATGGTATTTAAAACCTTAAGATATGATCAGTCAACTAAGGGAGAGTTCCTAGAAGAAGAAAAGTAGTCAAGGGACTGAGTCACAGGGTACTCCAGGTACCTGGAATTGGGATAATCAAGAAGAATCAGGTAGAGGAAGCTGGGAGAGGAGGCTTGGGAGGTAGCAGGAAAACCCAGAGGGTACAATGTGCTAGGCAAGTAAGCAGCAGGAGTTTCAAGAAAGAAGGTGTGACCAAATGTGACCAAATGCTGCTGCTGGCCACTAGGAAAGTTGAGAACTGAGCATTGGATTCAGCAATGTGACTGCAGTTTTGGTGGAGTGGTCAGGGAAAGCCCAAACTGGAGAGGTTCCAGAAGAATGGAGGGAAAAATGAAGCTAGAAAGTATAGCCATCTCTTTTGAAGAGTCTTATTGTATGATATATGTACTTGGCATTTTTCTGTAAGGGAGAAAAATAGCTAAAACTGTGTATTTGTTTTTCTTACAAAAAAAACAACAACATTTTTTTGTGGTTATTACAGAGGATGGCTAATTGTAGGGTTAGCCAAAAGCAGGTTTTGAAGTATGTTGCAAACATTAACTAGCTGCTAAAAGTCTCCTTTACTTCCCTTTAAAAGAAATAAAAGAGATCTTTAATGGAAAGAAGTGATTACATGTAACAAGTTGTGTTCATTTATTTATTTTAGAGGGGAAGTAACAATAATGATGGTTGATTGAGATTTATAAAATTACCCAGGGTTACTTGTGGGACATCCTCAGCTTTTATGAACAATCATAACAAGTAATTTAAGGGTCACAGCCAAAGGCTGATTTCGGCCTTGCTGTTTATTTCAGCTTTCAGACATGGGGTTGAGCTCTATAAAGTGGAGAAATAAAGTTCCCCCACTGCCCTTCTGTCCTTGAGTAACTACCCTTGAAAGTGGCCCACTGTGGGTTTGTTTTAAACTGATGAAGTGTGAGGACGAAACACTTGAGGCCTTGGCACAGGGCGATGTTAAATATAAATTTGACATTCTTTCACACCAAGAAGCATTATTTTAATAAAAAATAGTTGAATTCCTTATCAAGCTCTTTTTTTAATGTGCCTTGATTTCTTTATACGTGCCACTGATAAAGTGAGGTGGAGATGCATTTTTTTAACACAGAATAATTATCATGTTAATTAATTAGTCCTCTTTATAGCACTGTTGCCAACACAAATCATTCATTTTCTTTGGACTGAGCTTTTCTTCCTTCTTTAGCATCATTCTTAATTCTTGTGACATTTAAAATTTTTTATCAATTTGTTTCAGTGTATTGACTATTTTGCTCGATGGTACAAGCCCAGGTTTGTATATTTACTGACTAATCCATGTAATCTGTCTCAAATCCTTTCTGGAATGAGGCAAGGTGTATCTACGTTAACACAATTAAAGGAAATCATATATAAACAAGCCATAGGCAAATGTACTTAGGTTAACACATGTTATCCCTTAAGTGTAACTATGATAACAAACCTAATTAATAATGGAGCTACCTAGGAGGGTGAGTGGCAGTAGTTAGGATACAAGTTTTCTGTCAGGTGGCCCTGGGTTCTAAAGCTTCCTCTTCCTGCTCTGGGCTGAGAGGAGTTACAGCCCCTTCTTGCAGTCCTCTCTCTGCTTTATGAAATGTGGATGGTGATATTGACCTCATAATCTTATTTTGAAGGTCATTCAGACAACATATGTAGAGATATTAGCACATGTTAGGTGCTTAATCAATGTTAGACCCCCTTGTTTTCCCCGTGGCCTTATTTGAAGTCCTGACTGTGTTTGTCGTATCTTTTCAGTCAAAATTCAAAGTTCACTATGACTTAGGTGATGTCAGGAAAATATGAGTTCCATGTTTCTATCAGTGTCAAATCACACCTGAGTGCATTCTTAAAAATGTAGATGTCAGATGCTCTGGAGCGAGCAGGAGCCTCTGTGGATGTGTGATCCTACTCTGCACTTTTCCAATGACACAAGGGAGCATCCTCAGGCACAGAGTTGGACAGATTTGGCAACTGAGTAATCTGAGACCCTGCAATCTTGTGGGGCTCACCAAGGGTCATTTAGAGGCCAATAGCAGAGTCAGGACAGGTGCCTTGATTCCATACCCTGCCTCTACCACTTGCTATCAAGTTCAGCTCAAATTTCCTGACTATTTATAAAGGATGAGTCCTGCCATGCAAGTCCTTGGTCCACTGGTTGAAGATGATCAGTTAGGACATTAATCAGCTGTGGCTGTAAGAATATGACCTATATAGCACAGGTCATATCCCCCCCACCCCCTCTTGTTCACAGCAGAGTTCAATATTATTATTGCGTTTCTAATGATTATTTTTATCATTGTAATGACAATGGGAAGGAAAATTAAAGTCAAAATTCCCAGTTAGCCCTTTGAAAGTCTGGGATGCAGAGTGGTACCATTCCAGCATCAAGCCTGTAGGTCACCAAAGGATAGTTTGTTGCTTCTTGGATTGTTTACCTTAGGGTATTCTGCATGCACCACATTGAAAAAGGAACGTCAGGATCACCAGCAGGGAGATGTTGGAAGGATGTGGTCTAGCAGTGCTAGCCAGATGGAGCAACTGTGGAAATAGAGTAACAATAGCAATAATGGGGAAAGAAAGGATGCATGTGATGATAGCAGTAGACAAAAACTGCATTATCTGATAGGGTCAGAGCCAAGACTGAGGACCTACATACATCATTTCAAGAAATATCATCATAATTCTCTGAAGGAAGAGCTCTAACCATGCACATTTTATAGGCAGAGAAACTGGATAGCTATGTGAGGTGTGCTGTTCTATATTGTGTCTGGAAGGGGAGAGAACTTGAAGAGGTTGAGTCCACGTAAGCATCCCATGACTGTTACTGATGGAGGGTGGCATGGGCTTTGGCACTGAGACCAGCGTGTTGGTGAAGAGGGCCGAGGAAAGCTGGAGGTAAATGTTAGACAGAAAATTAGGGAAGAAGGGCCTCTACATTTTGATTATTGGGGCCTTTACATTGGTCAAATGTCTGTTGATCACTGACTCTGCACTGATGGGGGTAAACATTAGGGGGTAAATGACTGAAGATATCTTACTTTTTCCTCCCTCTCATTCCTCCAGTACATGTCTGGGAAACAACAGCAATCTAACTCAGTCCTTTGGCACAATGGACATAGGACCAAAGATAGCAGATGGAGAGTGTCCTTCACTGTCCCCCACCAGGACCCTCCTTGCTATAGTGGAATCTACCTTTTGAGTTATTTCTGACACTCAGCCCTCCCCACATCCTTAGCCTATTTTTAGTTCATTAACGCAATGCTTGGACTTATTACATACATGTAATAACATCCTTTCTGAGGAAATGGTAGTGAGTGTGTGTGTCTCAGTGTGTGTCCATAAAGGAATAAACTTAGGTACTTAAACCAGATTTTCAAAAGAAGATATAACCATTTATTAATTAACTCGACAATGATATATTGTTAATTGCCTATTAGTCACTGTTCTAGACACTAAGTATAGTAGTGAACAAAGCATGTAAGTGCTCTCATGAAGCATGCATTCTATTGGGGAAAGGGCAGACAATAAACATGTAAATACATATGCCTGATATTAAAGATTATGAAGAAAAGTCTATTTGAGTTAGAGGCTAGGGAATGCTATTTTATATAGGATGGAGAGGAGGGCCTTAGTGAGAAGTTAACATTTGAATAGAAACAAGGGAAAGTGTAGCACATGGATATTTGCAGAAGAACATTCCAGATGCAGGAAGAACATGCATAGGCTCAGACTTGTTTGGGAACCAACACGCAGGCCAGTATATTTGCAGCAGATGAATGAAATAGTGAGATTTAGGGGATGATGTCATAAGGGACTTTTTGTAGCCCAATATAAGGGCTTTGACTTACTCTGGATGAGATGGGAAGTTGTTGTGGGGTTTAGATGAGAAAAGGCTGGCTTTTCCAATATGAAGCCACAACTCTGACCACTCTGTTAGAGGATAGAAGAGTCTAGTTTAGTTTTGCAAACCACTTACAGGAGGAAAAATAGATTTAACAGCTCGTTCAGGTTCAAGTGTTTATATGGGATGCTTTAATTATTTTTGGTAATATTGAGAAAATTATGCTTAAAATTCAAATATCCTAAATGTTTTTAAAGAAAAGTATAAAAATAATGAAAGTATGTTTTAATATCTTAAGTACTTATTCTTATAATATAGAATGGTTCTATTACAAAGTAATATTCCTGTATCACAGAAAACTTGGATATTGTAGCAAAATAGTATCTATATCAGTTAAAGTTATTTGATTGCAAAACATAGAAACCAACTTTCTTTTTTACAAAAGGATATCCTATGATTTCACTTATAGGTGGAATCTAAAATGCAAAACAAGCAATAAAAGTAAAACAGAAACAAACTCATAGATGCAAAAAACAAACTGATGGTTGTCAGAGGGAAGGAGAGAGAGGTGGGAAAGGAAAAGGGAACTAAGAACAAAAATAAATAAATGAATAGATAAAGGAGATTTATTCAGAAGGCATCAAGTAGCTTACAGAATTGATGGAAAGTGTGGAAAATCAGAGGTAGCAGTGATAGCACTTGGGACATTTTAGAGGGGTTGGCTGGGGGGGTACTCAGAAATAGGAACTTCCCTGGGCTCATTAAGGTATCACAAATGGAAATACTGTGATCTAAACATTTTCTAAAAAATTTTATTGTTGTTGTATTACATCCATCCCCTTTTTGCTCCCCTCTGTTCCCCTCCCCACCCACCCATTCTCCCCAAAGTCAATCCCACCTGCTGTCCATGTCCATGGTTCCTTTTAAACATTTTTAGTCTTCTCTCCCCTTTTGCTCCAAATTTGCTTTTGAAGTCTGGGTACATGACTCAGGCTATTGTAGGATAAGACACTGACTGACAGCCCCGTTCAACTCTTTTCAATGGAGCAGGGCAATTTCTTCAGGAAATTAGTCTGTTATGAGAAGTACAATGGAAGCTGGTTGGCTAAAATGCTACACATGTCATGATGGTACCCCTAATTATACTTCCTTTAACAATTCTTATAGTCACAATTTTGGTACATTTTTTTTCTATTATTTCTTGTCACTTGTTTGCCATTTTTCATTTATTTATTTATATTATTTTTAATGTTTTAAAAAAGATTTTGTTTATTACTTTTAGAGGGAGGGGAAAGGAGAGAGACAGAGAGGGAGAGAGATATCAATGTATGGTTGCCTTTCACCTGCCTCCAGCTACGGACCTGGCTGGAGACCTGGCTTCCAACCTGGTTATGTGCCCTGAATGGGGAATCAAACCAGTGATCTTTGGGTTTGCAGGCCAGTGCCTATTCACTGCACCACCAGCCAGGGTGTTTCCCATTTTTTTAAAACTTAATTTCTGTATGCTGCTTTTAACTGCTGCTAGTTGGTAAAAATGATGACTTTCTTATGATTTATTTAACTGGTCTTAAGTTGCTGGACATTTAGGTCATTACCATTAAAAATAATATAAGTAAAACCTAAACTGGGTTGGTAATATAGTGCTTCTTTGTCTGGGTGTTTGATATACTCTATTCTGCTTCTACAAGAGATGGCAAGATTAAAAAAACAAAACAAAACAAAAAAAAACACCCAGATTCCAGCAGAAGTATATAAACAAAGAGGATTTCATTAGACGTAGGAACTGTCCAAAGGACTGACAACCTTCTTTTTGGCCATTAGGAGGCAAGCTGATTTTCATGGATCCAGGACCCATTGAGCTCAAGGCACACTCTATCCTCATTTCTGATGATGGAGAGCTCCGGATTGGGTCTGAGGACAAGCCCTTTCAAGGCAAAGCTGAGATCACCTTGTACGGGAGTTCCTACTCGACCTCCTTTTTCCCATATGGTGTCAAGTTCCTGGCCGTGAGAAATGGAACTCTTTCTCTGCATGGTGAGTGGGGCAGCTGACCAGAGAGCTATGTCTAACCAATGTGTGGGCAGTGGGAAAAGCAATCAAACTAGATTGCTAGTTTATAATCTTCGGCTGTTAGTTGCTGAGGCAACAAAGTTAGAGTGTGGGCACTATTTCCTTTAATAAGAAATATTGTTAGGATTCCTATGGCAGAGTTCACTATAGTTCTTAATTATTTGTTCCCCTTTTTGTAAGAGGATTAGACACTTGTTCCCACTGCCAGGTGGCTTTTAGTGCCTTCACATGGGTGGAGCACACTTCCCCAGCTCACGGAGAGAGGCTGGCCATAGCCATGGACTTGCTTTGGTCAATAGCATGTGAGCGGAAATGATGTACTGCAATGGCTAAGGAGAAGTTTTAAGATCTATTGCAATGTTTTGGCCATTTTGCTCTTTTTCTCTGTTTGAGAATAGCCTGTCCATGGTAGGGCAGCTCCCTCAGCTTGTGATCCTGGATAATGATAACCAGGGTACAGTGGCAGTTGACCTACTGCTCTCATGTATGTGATGAATAAAGTTTTATTGTCCTAAGCCACTGAGATTTGTGTTTTATAATTGCAGTATAATGTAGTGAAATCAACTGATACAATTACTTAGCAAGTACTGATCACTGTCTACAATGATGGCATCATAAGCCTAATAGAGACAGCTTCATTTTGTTATGGTGGCTGTATCCTCTCCCAGTGAACAGGGTTCAGTAGAGTTCCTCTTACATTTTTGGATCAAATGTTTGTGGATTTCTGGGAGAAAACAAGGATTCGGCCACAATGTGTTTCTGCTCCTATTTTGCCTTCTGATTATCTAATCTCGCTTTGAAAACTGAACATTTTTATTTTCCTTGAGATTCAGGAAATTACTAACTGTGCCAGGAAAATTCTTAATGTCAACCTGACAGTGTAAATATAATAAAATGGTGAGCTTTGAGTACTTTTCAGTAGATACTTATATACTTTCGGGTTACATAGCATGAGCCAAAGGTAGATAACAATGCATGGTCTCCAGGTAGCAGACAACCTCCAGGAAAACTTGATCTTGTCTACATTAGCATTTCTATACTGGCATAAAACCCCACTAACTATCATAGAATTTTAATTCTAGACATGGCATTTACTATGCTGGGTAATCTGCTATTCTGCCCTGTCAGGATTCTGTCTATTACAACACAAACGGTGAAACCCAATCATTGTCTACAGAAAGCACTCTTTGCCTCTTTTGACTTCCTTTAAGAGGAAGCAAAAAATCTTAAAGTTTTATTAAATGTTGACTATGGACCAGCCACAGTGCTAGGCACTGGGGATAAATTTTGTCAGGTTTGAAATATCCATAGCTACCTGGATAGAAATTTAAATGCCTACAATATTTTTATGTTGTACCTCTAAGGAAGACTTTTTTTTCTCTTATCTTTATCAGCAAGCACTTACATTAATCTTGTAGCCCAGGGTCCATGAGGGTCTTCTATCTATTCACATATCAGCAACAGTCTTTAAATGTTTGTTTTGGTCCAACAGCTCCTTAGCCACTCACCCAATGCTTTGCTGTTTGCCCCTGAAAAAACACAGCTGGGGAAGAAGAGGATGCAGATTAATGTTTCCACTAGCCCATAGACCATCTGAAGGACTCTGAATCTAAATAGGGATCTTCCGGTTTGAGAGCCACTGTCCTCTATGACAAAGATGACAAAACTTTTTTTTTTTAAGATTTTACTTTTAAAAATTATTTTTAGAGAGAGAGGAAGGAAGAGAGGCAGAGAGGGAGAGAGACATCAATGTGTGGTTGCCTTTCACCTGCCTCCAGCCACGGACCTGGCTAGAGACCTGGTTTGCAACCTGGTTATATGCCTTGGCTAGGGAATTGAACCAGTGACCTTTGGGTTTGCAGGCCAGCACCTTATCCACTGTGCCACCAGCCAGGCAAAACTCTTGTTAGAAATGGAAATTCAAATGAAGAGGGACAACTCTCCTTATTCTTTTACTCTGCTTTTTTTCACTCCAACCCTACACATTTTCACATGCTAATAGGCAGGATCTGTAAATGTACCTTCTTGAACCTATATTTTAAATGTACCCCATGCTTCTAAGCCTTTCTGTTTAAACAGATGCCAAGTTAAGAAAATTCTGAGTGTCACTGCTTATAATCAGTAGGGGACAATTAAAGCCAAGTGCATGCTTTTAATGTTTTGAGAATTCTGAAAGTTAAAAATTAATGTTGCTACTTAAGCTCTGTGATGTTCTAAGTATTAAGAGTGCAGATACCTCTTCTTCCCTTGCTCCCCTCTTTTCATCTTCTTTCCTGTTCTTCCATTTATCCCAAGCCCCTCCCTCCCTCCCTCCCTCCCTCCCTCCCTTCCTCCCTTCCTCCCTTCCTCCCTCCTTCCCTCCTTCCCTTCCTTCCTTCCTTCCTTCCTGCTTCCCTTCCCCTCCTCTTCTTTGTATTCCCAGGGTTAAGTTGTCATCACTAACTGTTTTACCCAAAGCCTTGCCAATATAAGTGTGTGTGTGTGTGTGTGTGTGTGTGTGTGTGTGGTGGTTCTCTCCAGAATCACAGAGCTTGCACACTGAACACAGGTGAAATCAAGCTGTTTTCCTCTCTGATGTGATGCTGTGGCATCTCACTCATTTGAAAGAAAAGTGATGTGGAAGAGAGCTTACCACTGGGAGAGAGGGACTCTGTTCCCACAGTCTCTGTCAGAGAATCCAGTCACAGCCAGGGGGCTCATCAATCCTCTCCCTCACCACCTGCAGTCTCCAGCACATTTCCCCTCTGGCATGGTGGTACATCATGGTTAAAATCATTACGTAATTTTGCTGGTCTTTTCCCAGGGACACAGGTGGGTCTGGTGACACTGGGGCTTTAGTTAACAGCTAATTTTCTTTGGCTGTCAAGTATACAAAACAGTGAGCAACTTGATTCACTACTTTGCATCCAGAAGGTCCCTAATGACCCAGGGTTCACTCTCTTTCCAGGATGTAATGAGGAGAAGTGCCAACTTTAGTGCATAGAAGACTGAAAGTTCAAGGAGATTTTTGCAATGCAGATTTTTGGGTCTCACATCCAGATCCTGACTCTATGGGCTTGAGGTAGACCCAGTAATGTGCATTTCAATGGAACTGTCAGCTGATTTGATTCCAGGAACCCATTGATTCCACTTGGAGAAACGCTATTTTCAGTGGTTAATAGTTTTGGAATCACAAATCAGTGCAGGTTTGCTGCTTATCAGCTATGACCTTGGACAACTTGATTTCTATAAAACCAGGAAAACCCAATCTTCACCTCATAGACTTATTGCTTGTGAACTGCTCCTAAGTAACACTCAAAGCAGCGTTAATTATGGCTGTTTTGATTATATTAATTATTTTTCCCTTCCAAAGCACTGAGTACCCAGTGCCAATGACCTCATTTTCTTTTAGTGGGAAGAGGCCTCTATTTCAAAATTTCACATGGGGTCAGTTGTGCCTAGTGATTTCTCTCTCCATTAATTTCTGTCTGCCTCTTTTCAAAGCAATAGAGAGATTTTAGCTTTGGCGATCACAAAGTAGCCACATTCCCAGGCATCTTCTGTTCTATTCCCTCCACCTAGTGATCATCTTTTGATTTTAATCTCCCATGATACAACTGCTTCCCAGAAGCAAGTAACCACTATTCTGGGACCTGGTTACAATGAAGGCTTCTTGGAAGTCATTTCCATGCTCCCCAGTTGAGCCAGAAGCAGAGCAGTGCTGAGGAAATGAAGAGTTCTGCAGGCATTTGATTCTTAACATGCAACAGCAAGAGGACTGACTGGTGGACAGCAATTTACCTTCAGCTCAGGTCATAGAGAATCATACAAATGGGTCTGCGGGTGAGTAGCCTAGCTTTCCCAGCCTTCTCCCTTGCATCTCATTCTCCATTGCTGCCTCTTGTAACCTTTCTGCTTAGGCTGATTTTTATCATAGATTAAAATGTCTAAGCAAACAAGCCTTGCTGTTTAGCTGTCATGAGAAAAGATGGAGTTGAAAACACACTTCGTGTTTTTTATTTTAAGGTAGAAAAATGCATGTGCACGCATGTACACACACGTGCACAAGAACATACCACATGCAGTGCTGTCTTTCTCTGGATTGGGGAGTGGATTGCAGCAGGGTGTGTTCTGAACCTCTTGTGCAGTTCAGATGGCTCTGTAAGTTCTGTCAGCTACTCACTTGGATGCTTATATAACTAAAGGGTCACAGGATCCCTCCAGAGGAGCAGTCTGGGGTTTGGGTGGTTGTAGTCAGTAAGGGAATTTCACTCTTGCCTTTTATTTTCCCCACTCTGTCTGCCAATCCAGGTTCACCACCTCAAACCGAGTGCCAATCACATGTCACTTTTCAAGGGGGTCGCTGTCAGCGTGGGCAACTTGAATTTTTGACAATGTAATTATGGCCCTTGCTTCCACAGTGGGAGTCTGAACAGGATGGCAGGGCTTTTATTGATTGTTCAGCAGGGAAATTTATCAATGTCTCTCACTTCATTTCCAGTCCCTCCCTGAGAAATTTGGTTGACAGTTTTTTAGGAGAAAAAGCCATTTTATGGCCTTGAATGGACTTCTGTCTTTGTCCTTTTTAAGAAATTTACAAGATACAGGTATTAAATCTACATGGAAGTTTCTGAGGAAAGCTAGTATGTGGAGAGATGATTGAGAAAAACACTAATACAATTATTATGAGCCTGAGAACTTGGTAGGAATAAATAAGAAAAAGTGATCTGAAGAAATACATTCAAATATGGTTGATTTTCCCTTTAAAAGTATCAAGTATCTGTATTCATATTTCATGCTTTTTAAAATTACTGCACTGTTATTGTTACTGTAGTTGCTAACCTGTTTCAGGCTGCCTTGAAGCTCAGTGTCATGTGCATGGTGTAGACATGCATTCAGGAGGGTTTTCCTGGTCAGTGGTTTCCATACTGTGCTCCCCCAAATCCAGAGGTTTCTGGGGGAGCTTCAGGGTTTCCACAAACAATTGAGTATTTGGATGTCAAGCAATCAAGGTTTAAATTGCTCAAGTAATCACCCTTTTTGCTTTTATCTCTGTATTTGCATTCAACAAAGTATTTCACTGGCAGAAAATAGTTCCATTGCTAAAATAGTGATTAAAAGCAGCTCTGCTAGCTCATCGTGTTTACCTGCAGGTGGAGTTCAGGGACTCTCTTTGTGTGATTCCTTATTTCCCCAAGAGTGATGGGGTTTAAGAACATTTCTATTGTCCGTTCTTTGATGTGGGATGAAAACTTCCAGACTCCATTTGCATCATAATAAGGTTCTCTATATCATATCCTCTCTCTTTTACATCCCTATCACCTCCTCTTGCTCCTGCTCTTTACCCATTTCTTCTAGACTATAGATCATCCTTTCCTTCTGTCTCTCATTCCTTTGGGCTGAAGTATAAACCGAAGCTCTGGCTTGGCATTTTTATATCTGGCTTTACTACTCTAAAATTATTTGGTGTTAAGGGATGGAAACCCAGTGCACATAAACATAGACAAAATTGAAGATTTATGAGCTCTTGATAAAACTGCAGGATAGGCAAGAAAGCAACTGGCTTTGGGTGTGACTTTCTCCAGGGGTCCAAATGCCATCAGGACCCCATCTCTTACTTCTGGAGCTTCCTGTACGTATTGGCTTCACTGGCTCCTACTCCCTAGTGGCTTGTTCCATATGGCCACTGCATTTGCTGGTTTCATGTAGAGTGGTTTTCCACCACCAACAAACAGAGCTTTGTGTTCTATCACTAGTTCCAAAAGTAACCAGGGAATGCTTTGCAAGCCTAGTTTGCTTTACCTGTCACAGGCAGAGCCCAGGGTGATAGGGCACTATGATTATTTCAGCTCATGTCACTTCACCAACCCTCAAGGCTAGGGACACAAGGCAACATGAGAAGATGCAGCCTTATCTTGACCAGGGAGGCCAGGGTGGTGGTGTAGGTTGCTTGTATATCTGTGTGTTTGCATGAGTATTTCTTTTGAGGAGTTGTTTATCAAAGAGGACAGTAGTCATCCCACAAAGGAGTGCTGGTGGGCAGACAATATCCTAAGTGTCCTCTAAGATAATGCAACTCAATTCTTAGGCTTTTGACTTCTAGTTTAGTCTTGGATATCCCAAGGTGACTGTACCCTAGAGGCAGAAATATTCAAATACACTAGTACAATATTTAGTGGTGTATAGACTCAATGTGTAAAATTGAAATCATTTGTTGTTCAGGCTACGTGTAAGCTGAATGGAATAGGTGAGTGAAATCAGGCCAAAAAAAAAAAAAAAAGCCTGTTAAGTTCCTAGCATAGAGCTCAGAACATAGAAGGGTCCCATCAAATCGCAGAAGAGGTAAATATATAGGTATGTGGGCTTTTGCCCTGTGCAGACTGTTCTGATTTTCTAGTATATGGTATGATTTTTCTGTTCCTTTTCAGTCTTGGATCTCCTCAATAATGAAGAGGTTCTTTGCCCTCCCTGAGCACTTTTCACCACAAAGTATTTCCTAAAATTTCAGGGGAACTTGAGCTGGTGTGTGAATTGGCCATAAGGCTATGCAAATGGAAGAGGTATATTTTTAGGGATATTTGAAAGACTAAAATCTTCTAGACAGAATCTGACTCAGAACAGACTTTATTTTTTCTAATCACTATATTAATTCACATTTGGATGGATTGTTTTCCCTGTCCTTTAACTACACATCAAGCACCCTGGGTTTCAAGTTGATGTTAGTAAAGAGGCCATTCTTAATTCATCCAGTTTGAAACTCAGACTCCTACTCATTTAAAGTTTCTTTCCTCCCTCCCCATCTAGGCTCCAGCCTGAGGCACTTGGAGGAGCAAGGGCATGGTCTCTTTCTTCACTCTTCCATCTTTTTATTTTGCATTCTGCCCATGTTGGGGCACATAGGAAAGGTGAAGGCAAGTAACATGATTTTTACTGAATCGTGAAGTTGTAGCCTCTGTTGGATGTCGTTGCCTCCCTGTACTGGTTGACTTTTGATTCTCTCTGGGAAGATTCCCACTTGAAATCATTGGAGCCATGTGGGAAACCTTCCCACTGTTTCCCAGTGTAGAAGCTGCATCTGATGTTGTAATCCCCTAAGCTTCCACTTTGCTGCCCATTTTGGGTGAAGAACTGGAAAGTTAGCTTAGGCCAACGTGCCTTTCCCAGAATCTGCTTGATCCAGAGGGAACTTACAAATCTTTCCACACCAAAAATGTTCCACCCACCATCCCTTTCTCCACCCTGTTCTCTCTCTAATTCTCCTTTTACCTGCTCAACTGGGCATGGACAACCTAGCAAATATATGTACTGTGTATGCAGACATTCAACCTGGGAGAAAGAAGCAAGTCTCCCCTTGTTGCAGGCAACTCTTGATAGGTACTTTGAAGCCCTTTTTCTTTGCTTAAGTGGAGAGAAGTACTCTCAGACATCCCTCAATGGGAAAGGCCAGGTTTCTCAGGCTCCTGATTCACCTCCATCACTGAGAATCCCTTTGAACCTGTTCTCTGTCACTCATATAGCCTGAGGTGGGGTCTCTGTCCTGGGATAGTTCAGGTGGCAGAGTTAGATTAGCCTTCCTTCACTAAGCCCCAAGGAAATGTCTCTTATTTGACTGTTTTGGCTCACTTACAAGGAGGACTGCTTATTATCCTTCTGCTCTCTGCTAGGGTCCTCTTGCTTGTTTTGGGGGAAGAAGAAGTCCTACTTGATAATTTGCCACATATATGAATGTTGTATTGAAAAAGGAGAGCAACTGTTGACTTTTTGTTTGTGTATGTTTTGCTGTGTTTTGTTTTATTTCATGTTGGTTGTAAGGGAGGAAAATCGAATTAAGGGGAGGCATAGAGGAAGGAAGACAATGGACATACAAAATCTATTTATTGCTGTCTGTTATCTTAACTTTAAGCAATCTTCAGTAGAGTGTTGAGTTTCTGTTAGCTGATACATATGGCTGATCATAATCGAGCACAGTCAAGTTAACACTAGTGAGTATAATTGTCATTCACTTGGAATCCACAATGTGGTTGGAAGGCCAATGACTGGATTTATGGTTCTCAATTCAGAGCATACGAGAATCAGTCCCTAGCCCTGGCTGGTGGCACAGTGGATAAGGCACTGGCCTGCGAACCCAAAGGTTGCTGGTTCGATTCCCAGCCAGGACACATAACCAGGTTGCAAGCCAGGTCTCCAGCCAGGTCTGTAGCTGGAGGCAGGTGAAAGGCAACCACACATTGATATCTCTCTCCCTCTCTGCCTCTCTCCCTTCCCCTTCTCTAAAAATAACAAATAAAACACTTAAAAAAAAAAAAAAAGAATCAGTCCTTAACTGCATATCCCCCATACATAACCAACATTACCAACCAAAAGGAAGGCAGATATTTTTTTCTGTTCTGCCTAATAATGCTACAAAAAATCCAAAATACAATATCCTATGTACAACGACATAAATATGGTAAAATATAATTTATTTTTCAATGAAATAGCTTAGAATATGTAATTGCTTAATCAGGACAAGGGTGACCTTTGAACAATCTAGAAGAAAAGGTTCCTTAAAATAAAAGTTTAAAGCACACTTGAACATTTAAACATGTTAAAGTAAGCATGATGTTTTTAAAGTATTAAGGATTTTAGGTGTTTACATGTAAATATATTCTGCTAATTAGAAATGAATTCTAGTTATTCAATAATCCAAGTACAGCAAGAACCCCACTTAGAAACACATCGTAAGATACTTTAAGTTTCTAAGGTGTTGGTATTCATCATGTCAGTGACAGAAAACTCAATTCAAACAAAAAAATAAGGGCATCTGATATTGCTTCCTCTAGCTGAAAAACTTGAGGCACAACTGAGTGTAGGTGCTCTGATAGTCATTAGGACTTCATTTCCCTGTGACTCTGGATTCTACCTTCCCCTGACTTGACTTGATTTTCAATCAAGCTTTTTCCTCATGGAGGCAGAAATGGATCCCTGCCATTCCAGGTGACTCTGTTCTGCTGGCTATTTGGTCTGAGCAAATTTCAACATTCATTCCATTAACATTTCATATTCCCCATTGTGTTATATCCTTTACCTGTAACAATAACATATTATATACAGGTTATTTATCATAGTGATTGTATGTATTATAGTGTCTCTTCCAGGAGAATGTATACATCATGAGGGCAGAGATTCTGCTGCTGACACCTGGATTTTAGCTCAGTGAAACCAATTTCAGAATTCAAATGTCCAGAACTATAAGGCAATATGTTTGTGTTAAGACAATAAATTTGTGGTACTATATCAGCAATAGAAAACTAATACAGTACCCTATCCCTGGGAATTTTAAATGCTACTGTTATCATATGCCAAAGTTTTTATTTAATAAATCTATAGATTAATGTCTTTTTAATAAATAAAGAACTTTTTAGGACAAATTGACAATCTGGCAAAGGATGTACATAGACATTTCAGCATATTTAATGCAAATGTCCAGTCAGTATGAATATGCATATGGACAGGGCTTGGGAATATTCCATGTTCATGTGAGGGATTGGTTTTGGTTTTCATGAGTTTTCTCCTAGTTTCTCCTCATTAAGAATAAAAGAAATGCAAATTAACACAAAGTTCTTTTTCCTTAATAATCAAATTGGCCAAAATTTTAAAAGAGTAGTGGAAAGTGAGGAACTGGCTCTAAAATATGCTGATAGTGAGTGTAGAGGTATGTTCAGTCTTTCTGTGAGAAGATTTGGTAATTATATTAAAAGGACTAAAACTAAGTGTATGCCCTGATATAACAATGATGCTTTTAGGAATTTATTCTAAGGTGATCATTATGAGTATACTTACAAATAATGCTCGAGTGTTTTCACATTTGCATTGTTTATGAGAAAACAGGAAAAAACTGAATGTAAATAAATAAGAGATTAGTATATAAAATAGACATTTAAATGGGATAATGTGATACCATCATGAGATTAAATAATATGTAATACAACTGATGGATGTTCCCACTATGTTAAGTAAAGAGAATTTATAAAAATGCATTATACAGAATCAAAACATTTTTGTTTATATATGAAATTTTGCCAACATATGAACATTGAGAAAGGAAAGACATATATTAAAATGTGTGTTAGGATTGTAGATGCACCCTGTCTGGTGGCTCAGTGGATTGGTGCCAGCCTGCAAACCCAGTTCAATTCCCAGTCAGGGCACATAATCAGGTTGCAAACCAGGTCTCCAGCCAGGTCCATAGCTGGAGGCAGGTGAAAGGCAACCATACATTGATGTTTCTCTCCCTCTCTGCCTCCCTCCCTTCCCTCTCACTGAAAATAATAAATAAAACCTTTAAAAAATTGTATATGTTAAAAAAAGATTGTGGATGCATTTATTGTCTTTTTGCTTGTCCACCTCTTTATTTTACCCATTATACTTTATATCTTTATTGTATACATTATAAAAATTCATTGCTTTTCTAAAAGAAATGATGTTATTAAATATTAGCCCTTTTTCTCCTATCACCTCTATACCAAAACATAGATCATAGTGATTATTATCAAAATGATTATCTGGTTAGAAATATATCTGAATTAAAAAAAATGTTATTTATTATTTTTCAAAGAGAGGGGAAGGGAGAGAGGCAGGGAAACATCAATGTATGGTTGCTTTTCACCTGCCTCCAGCTACGGACCTGGCTGGAGACCTGGCTTACAACCTGGTTATGTTGCCCTGGCTGGGTTTCGAACCAGCGACTTTTGGGTTTGTTCTCAGGCTAGTACCTTATCCACTGTGCCACCAGCCAGGGCTATATCTGAATGTTTATACATTTTTTGGACGATGACTAGAAGGGGTTGTTAAGGGCATTCTACAGAAGACTTTACTCTGACCAAGTGGATTTTGCACCTCTATGTAAAGGACTTTCTGCTACATTTCTGTAGGGCCTAATGATGACTTTGGTTGAATTGGCCTGAAGTCCTCACAGGAGATAGGACCTGTGTTTCATATATTTTGCTTATCTTACATGTTCTACTTCCTGGGCGTTTTGGGCTTTAGCTTTTGATTCTTCTCAATCATTTACTTTTAATCAAATTATCAACAGAAAAACTCAGATTGAATAGAAACAAAACTTAGCCTTTCTTTTATACCTCGAGAAAAAAACCCTTTAATCAAAGTGTGGCTCACTGCACCACTCAAATAGCCTTGGTTAGTTAGCAGCTAAGCCTTTATGCCAGATGAACTGTTAAACTTCTTAGCATGGGAAACAGACTTTATGCCCAATTCCTTTGTGTTGCCGTGTAGAAATGTTTGCTGATCAGCTGCAGATACAAGTCAGCTCGTCTGCACATTTAGAGGATTGCTCTGGTGTGCCTCTCCTTCCTGCAGGCACAATTCTGCCCAGTCAGCATCACCAGAGATTAGCAGCGCGGATGGATGCAGAGGCTCAGGGTGTGTTGTGCACAGGCATGAGTGTGCGGGGTTTCCCCCACCAGGTTTTCTTTTTGTCTGAGGGAGCTTTCATAGCAAGAGGTTCTCCAGGGCAGAGGAAAACAGTATGTGAAAAATGTCCCCTTCCCCCTTCCCTCTCTTTGGTCTGCCAGATAGTCTATTAATGCTGATGTCGTAGTCTTCTGAAGTACAGTAAATTGGATCACCTCCAATTCACAGATGGTCTGGGTTCAAAGAGTTCCCTTGTAAGTTGGTTGTTTGGAGCTTGGGATGCTCCCCCCCCCCCCAAAATGCTGGTAACCCTTGTGGTTAAAGAAGTAAGGGAGCCCTTGAAAGCCTCCATTTTACCTAAACCTCCTTTCTGTGTAATATAATGGGGGCAGAGCAGCCGACCACTGAGTATTAGACTAATTGTATGGGCAGGTAGGTCATTTCTAATATGGGATTCCAGGGATGCCTCTCTCTCCATTTGGTTTCTACTATTTCAATTTATTTTTTATTGAGTAGTAATCACAGAGGGTGTTCTGAGTACCTCTCCTCTGTAGACAGCCTTTGTGGTGCACTTGTGGGTCCCGGGAGCAGAAAGAGCTTAGATGCAAGTGGAATAATCAGTAGTAGTCAAACTTTCTCTAATTTCCCTGGTTACTTGCCACCTGCTACTCTTGATAAAGATAGTATAGGACCACAGGACTGGGCCAGGTACTGGCAGAAAGAAACGGAAAATGAAAAATAGTAGAAGGGCACAATTTCATCTCTATCTCTTTCCCCTCAATGCTCATATTCTGCTGCTGTGAGCCTTACCTTCTATGGGCAGAGGGGTGGAATAAACAGTGAGGAATAGGACTCAAGTATGAGAGATGTTAGGCAGGGTGTCTAGATCCTAACAACAATAACAACAAAGAATAAAGGGATGGGAGGAATGGGTCCCCGAGCAGTTGCATGGAGGGATAAAAGTTTTTCTCTACTGCATTATTTTGTTTAGTTATGGGTAAGTGTGTATCTTTATTTTTTCTTTTCTTTCTTCTACTGCCCTTCTTAGTTTTTTTTTTTTTTTTTTTTTCCCCCTTATCTGTTCAATCTTCAAATGACCATGTACCTGAGGGCTTGGTTTCAGGCACTCTTGATTTATAAGTATATTCTTTCTCCCAAGTAATCCCATCCATTCCCATGGAGTAACCTCTATTTATATATTTATTTATATATCTAGGCTTGGATGTCTCCTCTGAGCTCCAGACTCTTTTTTTTCCACTTGGTTACTCTCTTTAATAGCTAACATATAACCCATTTAAAGTCATCTAATGCTTATTATATCTAAAATTAAATGCCACTGGAATATAAACTTTGTAAAGGCAGGGTTTTTTGTTGTTGTTGTTGTTGTTGTTGTTACTGTGTTTCTCATTACTGTATTCCTAGTACCTATAATAGCAAATGACATGTGGCATGTAATATATGCCCAATAAATATTTACTAAATGGATTTATTATTTTCTTCCCTAAATATTTCTAACTGTTAACTTGCTTTAGCCGTGGACCTGCAAGTCGTCATTGACATGTTCTTTTTTACCTCTGGATTTAATCTCCCAGTCCTTTTGATTATCTAAAAGAAATATCAAGTTTTTACACTTATGTCCAGATCCACTGCTTAACTCTTGTTCAAAACTTCTTGTCTGAACTACTGTATTAGCCTTCTACAGTGTCTTTCTACATTGTCTTTCTACATTGTCTTTCTACTTTCATTCACTTTCCTATAGTCTGCTCTTCACATAACATCCAGAAGGATCTTTACAAATATACATTTGATCTTGTAACTATTTTGATTGAGATTTTTCAAATTGTTAGAACAGGCCCACAATATCCCGCATTACTTTTCCTGGTCACACCATGCCATCTCATTCATCCGGCTCCACACACTCTGGTCTCCATTTCTTTACTGGAACACATTAAACTCCTGCTTTGCTCTTGCTCATTTTAGGACTCGATTCAGATTTTTTCTCAGTCACCCCAATCATCAGTAAATGTTTTCTCACTAATGATTCTCTTCTCAGTTTGAAATGTGGGCTTCAAATATCACTAGTCTCATAACAGTAGAATTTCTTTTATAAAAACATATTTATTTTTAGAGCAAAGGGAATGGAAGGAGAGAGAGAGGGAGACAAACATCCATGTGTGAGAGAAACATTATTCGGTTACCTCTCACATGCCACCAACTTGGACCAGGCCCACAACCTAGGCACATGCCCTGACTAAGATTCAAACCAGTGACCTTTCACTTTACAGGATGACAATCAACCAACTAAGCCATTTCATTCCACAAATTTCTTTGGTGGTTTCCAAACCACATTTGGAATAAAACTCTCAGTTATTTGAGAGAGTCTGTGAGGCCCTTCCTGGGTGGACCCTGCTCACCTTTCCAGGTGCATGTTGGCTGACCCTCCTCAGGTCCCCATCCCTTCTACATGATTGCAGTCAGGCCATGACACATACAGAGCAGTTATTCAAATGTGTCATGTTGTCCAACACCATTGACTTTACCTGGAGTGCTCTGCCAATTTTGTCACCTTGTCCTCTATGGTTTATCCTTCAACACCCAGCTCATTTATCATCTCTTCTGGATATCATTCTCAGAAACAGCCCATTTTTGCATGAGTGAGGTGCTCTATGTCTGTGAACCAGCAGATCATGGGCGTCTCTCTGTCTTAACATTTAACACGGTACATTTTGGACATTTGTCTATTTCCTGTGCTGGTCATGGATCTGAAGGACAAGGATTCTGTTCCCTTTATGTCTGTCTTCCCAGTTTTTAACAGATATTCATCTACACAGAAGAAAAGATAGCTTTCATTGTTTTATTATAAGTAATGGTAAAGCTGCATGCAGAAAAAAAGGGGTGAAATAATTTTCTTATATTTGAGAAAAATATTTCTAATTTTTTGTTTCTTAATATTTCTGATACAAATTTATTATTCTGATACAAATAATATTTTAATGAAATGATTCTCTCTTTCCCTCTCCCCTAAATGATTTGGCAGTTATTCATTTAGAATAAAGATTGAGGTCCTACAAAATAAACAGAGGACAATTAGTTATTTTAAAGTGTGTTAACCCACAAAGATTATTTTCTTTCTCTTCATGCCCATTTGGTAAGATGGTTCTCTGGGACTGTGTAATTATGAATGAATGGCATTGAAATGCTTGAACAATAATTTGTAGGAAATACAATTATGAGAAGTTATTAGTGGGAGTAAATGAATAGTTTGTTGGTTAACAGGTCAATGTTGAAAGCCCAAAGTGGTTAAACATTGTATTAAATTACAGGTTGAGAGCATAACCGTTTTTCATTTGAGTATATTTATAAATTATTGAGCTTTTTAAAGTGTATTTATATGTTTTTTTATTTGTGGTAGGGGAAGGAAGGCAGCCACCCAACCTGGGTTTCTTAAGAGCTCTGTGCAGTGAAATGACTTGTTTGAACTGTGTTCAATGCTTTCTTCATCGCAGAAGCAGTTGGTTCACCTTGTGTGGCATTTAAATAACATTTATAAAGTGAATAAAATCAGTTTTGACTATCAGATATTATTGGGTAAAATTAATTTATAGATCTTTCCAGAGGCCAAGAACTCCATTATGTGTCCAATTCTTCGATTCTGGATTCAGAAGACTCAGTTTCAGCACTTGGTGCTGAAATCTCATTGCTGTGTAACCTTGCCCTTGGAACTTCTCAACTTTGTAATCTGTACAAACTGTTAAAATAGGAACAACAGCAAAGGAAGCAATTCTTACTTTAGAGTAAAATGACTTAACATAGGTTGGTTTATTCTAATTTCTTAATAAATGTTTCTGTTGTTTGTGGTCATTTTTATATATTAGATGTTATATACTCAGTTAGGTATATAGCTGATGGAGATTTGCAAATAAGTATGCAAAAGGTGATATTCAAAATAGTTCATTAAAATCACTATAGGTTTAATGCTAATCTTGAGCCCTAAGCCATGTTAGGAATTGTGCCACATATAAGGAAACATATGGCAGTGACCCTGCATTCAAGTTGCTAACTGTCCAGGTGGGGAGATCAGACACATGCACTGTAATCATTAGAGAATAATTTAGTACTGAAATATCTGGTACTGACTATGGCTCACATAGTTCAAATTCCCCTAGGCTTCTCTGAGACTGATCAGCCTGTGGATATTTCAGCAGTGGTCACAGAAGTTTTACTGCCTGTCCCCTTCCAGCCTTTTTCAACATTTCTGCCTGTTTACTTGAGGTGTTCTCATGACAAAGTTCATGCAATTAGTTGGCTGCATCTTTCATGCACTTTTCCTATTTTGGCTATCTTAGTCACTGTTCTCCCTTTAGGGAAGTGCTGGGGGCTCTCTTGTCCCAACCCCTGCTGCTGATTCCTGTCACAAGAGTACTGAACACATGGGTGCTAGAGGCACAGGCTTTCATTGCTGTCCAGGTGATCAAACCCAGAGGTATAGAAATGTGCAAGGTCCCATGACGAAGCCTGCTGACCTCTTCTCTCTCCCACACAGGGTCCTACCTCATCACAGGACACCAGACCTTTAGAGTGCTTTTTTCTCCATGATTTGGTCATGATTTCCCTCATTCAGTACATATTTTTGAATACCTATTATATACTATTCTATCAATACCTATACACTGATAGGTATTGATGTTATCATGATGAGCAAATATGGGTCTAGCTTCTCTTGTCATGTTCAATAGGGGAGAGAAACAGAATTATACAAATAGGCCAAATCGCAGTGTGCTGGTGCTAGAAAGGAGAGGAACGTGGTGATGTGAGGGTCTGACCTAGTTAGGAGGTCTCAGAGGCTTTTCTGAGGAATAAAGTTTAACATCATTCTGAAGAATGAAGCAGAGTGAGTTGGTGAGAGAATCCCAACAGAGGAGTATCAGGTACAAAATCCATCTGGATAATTTGTTCAAGTTCTTTCTTCAGGTTCAGTGGTCAGAAGAGAGAACCTATGTCTGAGGCAGATCCCATGCTGTCTCTGTCATTATCTTTTTTCCCCAATTGCCTTTATATAAGTTTATTTTCCCATGTTAAAGCAACTCACACAAATGATCCATAACCTAGATGGACATGCTTGGGCGTTCCTGAATCTCAGATTTACATAGACCTTTTGAGTAAGTAAGACTTCACAGCCCTATATTGTCTGTAAGATGAGGTGGACATCATCATGGGCTAAAGTGCTGCTTGAAATCCAGTGAAAGAGATAGAATAATAGGTGATGTGAAGAAGCTGGGAGGGACAGGATAGGCAAGGAAATGGAGGTAGGAATGATCCTGTTAAATGAGAAGAGGTAAAGAGACTGGACTTCTTGGAATAGAGATTTTATTAAGGAGTCAGAGACCATAAATTAGAATCCAATTATGGAGAGTCCTAAAAGTAAGGGAATTTGGCACTTTGTTATTCAGTACTGTAGGTAGATACTACAAGTTAAGAGACAAAGAAGGGGTGTAATTAAAATGCCTTAGCAAAGTTTAAAAAATAACAGTGTAGAATAGCCAGAAGAATATCTAGCTCAGCTGATTATTTTGACATTCTTGAATTTGAGAGGATGATAGCTTATCCAAATGTCAATATCTACCACATAGCTAGAAATACAAGGCTGAAACCCTTGAAAGATGCAGGCTTGATGTTTTAGTCATATTTTTTCAATGATAGTGAATAAATTATGAGATAGTTTTACTGCTTTAAAGAGGCTCTATCAACATTTGAAAGAACATAAATTTATATTAATAATTAAAAATGCACTTCAAAGATTCTCTAATTTTTTTTTTCATTCATTTGATTAAGAATGATTAGCTGAGAAATATCTTTATTGTCCCTACTCTTTGTTTGGCCATGGTGCATGTTAAGTGCATAGTAGGTGTTTGTTGCATATAGAATATTATGAACAATGGATCACAGATTTTAATAGTATTTTGCCTTTGATAAATATTTTCTATGCTCATTAGAGATTTTTCTATGTAGACATGAACAACCAATCATAGAAATGAACATATATATGCATATACATATAAATAAACTTTATTTCATTTTATTTTTCCCAAAGGTTAAAACACACAGGGAATAAAATTAAAATTATTTTCTTTGAGGATGATTTATATCTTAATTTTTACCTGCCCTATAATTAGACATTTTGAACTCTGTGAATTTTTTTAAAGATAAAATTATTGCCCAAGTAAACTTCAAAAATTACATCATTAACCCAGAGACCTTTCTAAGCCTAGAACAGCATTATTGGTACAAGTGACCCTCCTCTCCACACACAGAAAATAAATAAAGAGGGAAGTTTAAAATAATTTGAGAATGATTTATTGTTGGTCTCCTCTGTAGTTAGAGATTCAAGTATTATTATATTACTTTAGTGCAATAGGGAAGGACAGTAAGTTGCTGTGGGCTAAAGGTGAATTATAATCTATTGCAAAGGGGGAAGGAAATGTACTGAGGAAAGAAGAAGCTGTTGGGAGTAACTCATGTGTTCTGAAGTACTGCTTCAGAAAATGCCTTGAATAAAGAAACCAAAACCAAAACTCTGCCTTGACCCTTGCTGGAAAAAGCCAGAGTAAACTGGGAGACAGACTACCTTCTTGAATCTTTGATGGTGGAGGAGATGAATGATGTGGATTCCAAAACAAACCAAGATATCTAAGGATACAAGTTACCCTTCAATTTTGCATCGCAATTCTATGTTGAATGCATCCAGTTTTAGAGTTTGAAAAGATCATTTAATCCCCCATATTTCAGGACAATCAATGTGAGGTAACTGATTTTGTACTCTACTAGCACTATTTGTAAAGTGAGTTGGTCTTCAGATTAGAAATTTACTAAGACTTCTGGTAGCTATTTGTTTTTATTTGGAGTAAAAAAGTGGCAAAATTATATAAAAACAGAGTGATGTAGAGAAGTACAAGACAAATATTAAGGATCTATTTTGTGACAAGGTCCAAACTACATTTCATAAATATTACTTTCTTAAATCCTTCTAAAACCCTATGGGAGAAGGCCTTGCTACTTCTGCATTGTAACTGAGGAAACCGAAGCTGTGTCTTGAATTTATTACCCCAAGGAATATACTTGGAATATGGCAATAGTCTGATTCAACTGTAAGTCTAGTCTGACTCCAATTTCTGTTTTGTTTGTTTTGTTTTGTTTTGTTTTAGCATGCCACTGTCAATCCCAGATTAGCTTTATTGCTACCATGTGACAGATAAAAAAAAAAAAAAAAAAAAAAGACCCTGAAAAAATGAAGGCATCGGTGCTTACTGAGCCAGAAACTTGCTTTCCCAAGTTCTTTGTTCACAAGATTCTTTGGCTGAGTAATACTACATTTGTACTAACTATTCAAGTGTATAAAGGCAATTTTTTCCTGACTTGTTTAGGTTCACTACCAGAAGTAATTGTCACCCATCTTCGAGCAGCTGCCCATGCCCATGACACAGTGTTGGCTCTGGAAGATGCTGTGGACTGGCACTCTGGGGATGAAGTTGTCATCATCAGTGGAATGGGAGTGGGAGGTGCCAAACCCATGGAAGAGACTGTTATTGTGGAAATGATGCAAAACGCAGACCTCCATCTGAGATCACCCTTGAGGTATTGAGTGACAGTGGGGATTTGTTTTGATGGAAGAAGATGAGGTCTTCATTGGGTTGGTGTCAGGACAATTTTTGCCTTTCGATGATCTATTTTTAATGAAATAATACTAGACATTTTGACAAGAAAATTACGAAGCAATGAAGATTTATACTTCCTAAGTAAATTTATCCTGTAAGACTCTAGAACTTCCATATTATAGTAGATGGTCAAAACAATGGTCAGTATAGTTCCTCATTTTCACATACTTGTGCCCATAGTTCACTCCTTTGTATTTGAGTTTTTAAAGAAATGGACCTCCAAATAGAGTATTATGCAAATCTAGTGGCTTACTATTCCTTAATACATTGCAGAATGGTGTCTACAGATGTTTCTTTTTTCTTTACTTTTTCTTTTTAGATATTCTTATAACTTCACAGAGAGCTGGGAGGCTGGACAGCACCATATTTTGAAGGCCACAGTGGCCCTGCTCAGTAGGAGTATTACCATACGAGGAAACCTCACTAGTGAAAGGACAAGGCTCCTTGCTTCGTGCCAGGAGGCTAACGCTTCAGCAGGTAGAGAAGTGTTTTGTTGGGAAGTCAAATGAACAAAAAAGAATGTTCTCACTGTCAAATGATACATGGCATTGCTGACTTTTTTCAAAATTCAATAAACCCTTAGCCTTTGCATGTCCACGATATTCTGTCATTTTCAGAATGCCCTTTCTTAATAAATTGTCATTTCATCCTCTGCCCTCAACAACCTTGTGAAAGAGATAGACAACAGTGTCCACTTGAGAGATTAGTTATTTCTTTTGGAAATAAAATTTTGTTAAGTAACTAAATCTGGACCGTTGAATAAAAGGTCCAGGTAGTCTTAACTCTGATTCTAAGCCCCTTCTAAATTCTCAGGAAAGCTGTTTAATGTGAGTCAGGGACTCGGGCAGCACATTCTCACTGATTAGACTTGTTGGCCTCTTGGCTCTCCTCCACCTCTGCTTTTGGGGTTGGTTTTCTGAGTGAATGACCACAGACTTTAAATAAGTGGTTGAAAAAGTCCATTTATCTTCTAGAAGAATACCAGGCACTGAATCACACTGATGTACCTATTAAACATCTATTTCAGGGATGGTTAGTTTAGTAGGTTATGTTCGGGTTTCCCAGGCTGTAGATTATGAGGCTTTCACATGTTGCAAAGACATCATTTGTCAACTTTGGTCCAGGATGGTGTGAGTGTCAAGGATGACTCCCAGGCATGAGCTCTGGATGGATGATGAAGCTATTTATTGAGATGGGAAGAGGAATAAATTTTGGGGTGGGAGGGTAGCAATCATGGGTTCAACTTTGTATATTTCGAGACTGACATGCCAGGCCAGCAACTGAGAGTTGAGATGTCTGGTAGTGGCTGGTAGCACAGTGGATAAGGTGCTGGCCTGCGAACCTGAAGGTCGCTGGTTCGATTCCCCAGTCAGGGCACATGACAGGCAACCATACATTGATGTTTTTCTCCCTCTCTGCCTTTCTCCCTTCCTCTTTCTCTCTGGAAATAATAAATAAAATCTTAAAAAAAAAAAAAAAAAGAATCAGTTCAGGAGATAATGTCTTATTTCACACCACCACATGCCATGTGTCAACAGAAAGTGTCCTGGGTCCTGAGGTGACAAAACTTTGCAGCAATGGGTTCGGTGTATGCTATGTTAATACAGTTTGCTATTCTCTCTGGCAAGCAGGTGTTGGTGTGGGGGCTGCTCTGTTACTTCTTTGGATCCCTTTGCCATTTCTGCAGTGACATTATTGTCACCAAACTATAAAGCAGCAAAGTAAAGAGGAAGCCCATTGGACAGTTTAAGACTAAAAGGAGTCATAATTATGTTCAGTACTTACATCTTGTTCCCTACAATTATCAACCATGAGAAGGTCATTTTATTGCATACTCCCTCCAGGGGATCTTTTAGATTGAAATAAGCAACTATTTAGGTTGGGTTTGTGGGTTATAGTCGGTCTCTTTGTGACAGTAACTGAGGTGATTGAATGTGTGGAGAGAAGTTCTCCTGAAAACCATAGAGTGAAGGCAACATCATGTTCTATTATTGGATGTTTTAATTAATAATTCAAGCAAGAAGACTCAAAGTAAAAGGCAAGTAAGATTATCAAATAAAATAAACAATAGTGCTTTGTCTTTTGTGCTGTCAGCACCTTTCAAACTGAGAGATAGACCCAGAATTGTATCATATAGGTGTCAGGGTCTCTGACTTCATTCTGCATTTCAGGTCATTTGCAGCACTGTTTGTATTCCAAAAGTGAGAAGAAGCTGGGATCCAGGGATCTTGGGGCCAGAGTCATCATTCAGTCCTTCTCAGAGGAGCCCAGCCAAGTGCAGTTGAAGGGCGTGCAGTTCCGGGACTTGGGGCAAGCCTTCCATAAGCATCTCAGCTCCCTGACTCTGGTGGGAGCTATGAGAGGTAAGAGGGTCTAGGCCTATGGCTTTTCATTTTTCTTTCTTCTTCATCTTCAAGGCATCACATACCAAGGGTCATGATAGATGATATGTGGGGTGTGGAGGAGTCAGGGATGCACAATTATACTCTAGATCCATGGTTTTCAAATTTTAGTATGCCTAGGCCCTGGCTGGTAGCACAGTGGATAAGGTGCCAGCCTGTGAACCCAAAGGTTGCTGGTTTGAATCCCCAGCCAGGGCACATAACCAGGTTGCAAGCCAGGTCTCCAGCCAGGTCCATGGCTGGAGGCAGGTGAAAGGCAACCGTACATTGATGTTTCTCTCCCTCCCTGCCTCTCTCCCTTCCCCTCTCTATCTGAAGATAATAAATAAAATCTTAACCCCCCCCCCCCAAAAAAAAAAAAAAACAGCGATTCCACTACTTGGACTATACCCAAAGAACCCTGAAACACCAATTCATAAGAACCTATATACACCTATGTTCATAGCAGCACTGTTTATAATAGCCAAGTGCTGGAAACAGCCTAAGTGCCCATCAGTGGATGATTGGATCAAAAAACTTTGGTACATTTACACAATGGAATTCTATATAGCAGAAAGAAAGAAGGAACTTGTACCCTTTGCAACAACATGGATGGAACTGGAGAGTATTATGCTTAGTGAAATAAGAGAGTCAGCGAAGGACAAATATCATATGATCTCACCCATTACAGGACAATAATGAACAAAACTAACAACAAGTGAAACAGAATCAAATATATGAATATAGTGAATAGGCCTTCAGCGGTCAGGGGAAAAGGGGTTGGGGGGAGGGGGGAGACAGAGGCAGGGAAGGGGAGCAGCTCAGACAAGAACCTAGTATAAAGGAACCATGGACATGGACAACAGGTGGGATTGACTTTGCGGGGGAATGGGTGGGTGGGGAAGGGGACGGAGGGGAGCAAAAAGGTGATAGATGTAATACAACAACAATTAAAAAAAAATACTATTAGATATAGTATAAAAAAACCCAAAAAACAAAAAACAAAAACAAACAAAATTTTAGTATGCCTAAAAAAAATCTCTTGAGGAGCTTATCAAAATTCAGAGTTATGGACACTGCAAATATAAATGCTGATCTAAGGTAGGCCTAGGGATCTGAATTTTTAATAAGCAAGTCTTATGATTCTGAAACGGGTGACCCAAAAAATATACTTTGAGAAATATCACTGAGGGTACAGCAGATACCCTCAGTGAAACACACAATCCATGTTGTAATCCTGCTATGACAGGCAAGTTGATTTTGATGTTATAAATAATTGATGCTTTGGCAGCCCAGCAGAGAGCAATGCTCTGTGAAGTTGTTCTAACTCAGAGGAATCTTTGGCCTAGGAAAATGGGAAGAATGGGTTCAAGACCAGGCATTTTTCCTGGGGATGCAGACCTGGCAGAGTATGCTGATCTTGGCCGGAACCGAGGAGGTAGAAAGAGAGCAGGAAACACCACAGGAACTTGGCACTCACTAGGTGAAAAACAAGATTAGAACCAGAAAAGAAGGATCTGATCAAGGAGGGTTGGTCATAGGAGAATCTATGACAAAAACAATGCCAGCAGGCTGAATTGGGGTACAGATACTAAGTAACAAGGATAGAAGTTTCACTTCTGAGTTATCCTCCCCAGCACCTCCAATATTCATACATTCAAGCTTTGCCTTCATTGGAAAGGGAGGTACTCTGGGGGTGGTGCCTGACAAAGAACATCAGGACATGCTTAGTGGTTCAGGTAGGCTTTGAGAAATGCTAAAATTTCAACAGCCAATAACAGAGTGATCTTTGAGGTCATTGAAGGCAGAATCCTGGCTAGCCAACAGCAGCATTTTTTTTTTTTCTTCTGATTTCAGATCAACTATATGCTAAGAATGTCTATGAATTCTAATGTTCCATTATATCTTCCACCTTATTTGTTTATTTTTGACATTCATTTTAGAGTTATGGTTCCTGACATGGCTCTTTCCCTAGTACATTAGAATGATGAGTATCTTTGTGTCCTTCTCTCTTTTTTTTGATCTGGTGCTCCTCATGATACAGAATATTTGATGTGGGGGCCAGCTCCAGGCTAAATGAGGATAGCAGTCATCTACGAGCAATCAACGCAACATAATTAAAACCCTCCCTTACTCAAAATTTTACTTAACCTGCTTTCTTTGACTTCTGCTTCAGAGTAGTTGCCACATGTATCCATTTTTATATATTAGGTTTATTTGAAAGTGGGTTCAACAATTTAAAAGACGTTTGAAAACTGCTATGTTAATACATTATTCCCTGTAGGTCTCCGTTAAAATGCAAATGTGTTTCCTAGGAGGGGAACAACATATTAACCCAGAAGTGATAAACTTCTGGCAGGCTTACCAAAGATCCTTTATTGCTTCATGCCCTGCAGGATCTCATGACCCACTGGCCAATTGCCCCCAAACACTAGAGTCAGAGGGTGCTGGAATATTTGCATGCTTCCTACGTTTAAAGGTTTACCAGTCCTGAAATTTAGCCCACAATAGCTCTGTAAACACATTAGTGCTTATTGCTTGCTCCAATGTAGTGATACTATGGTGATTAGGAGTCGGCAGAAGTCTGCAGCAGACACAGTTTTCTACGTAAATGCATATGAATGGGTTAACTTATGGGTGAGGGATGTGAGGGTACCTGGCATCAGGGGAGCTGAGCTCAGAGGGGCTATGGAGGTCACCACCTATGGAGATATTTCAGTTGAGAATTTTGTGGATGGCCCCAATTTAAAATTAAATTATTCCATAAACCAAAGTAAGTTTTCCAACCCTCCAAACATTTGACATCAATAACATTTCTCTCACACTACCTGGAAAGAATACAAAACTTTTCTTCCAGGGCTTATAATTTAATTATGCAAATGATACATTTTTATTATTTTGATGTGACTTTCCTCCATCAGACTGAAGATACACAAGTGCAGAATGTACTTGGTTTAATTGTCTGTGTATCTCCAGCACAATGCACAATTCCTGAAATATATAATGTTTATTCATGGTTGAGCCTGTCCACATAAATTGATTTGGGAGTCATAAAATAAGCCCATTGGAGCCAGTGTGGTGATTTTTCTAAGTGCCAATTCCTTTATTCTAGTGTAGGGTACCCTTCTCCTTTAGCTTCATAAACCCGCCATATGCAAATGTGACTGTCATGATCCTGGGGTCAACCTCTGGTTTTCCTAATATTGAATTATTATCTTGTACATCAGAAACTTACATAATGTTATCATCAATGTTACCTGTATAAATTTAATGTTTTTAAAGAGAGATTCTCCATCGATCTTAGGCCCAGAAGTTAAATATTATTGCTCAGCAACTATTGCCCCGCTCAAGAAATAACAACTACACCTCCTTATGCCAGATGGAGTTTTCAAAGATTGGGATTGGTCCATAAGTAGTGCTTTTTCACATTGCACTTAACTTCTGTCTAGCTGCTGTGTACCGTACTGTGATGAGACTTAACTCAAGGATGATGGCCACTTGGAAATCTTGGCAGCCATGCAGTCTTTTGTGGTTTGGCCATACTGTCTCTATCTCAGATGTTTTTCTCCTCCAACATTTGACCCTTGGAGTCTACCCTGCTTATCTTTGGTATCATTGAGGTGCATTGGCCTGAGTTGCCGACTTTTCAAAAATTGATTTCTATTTCCAAATTCTCGTTTCCTAAGTTTAACACTGCGTGGGACAATATTCTTATTTGTATTATAGCTTGCTTTGGAAATGATCCCCAAAGACATCAGGATCTGAGGAGACTTTAAATTCCCTTCTAATTTTTTACCTTACTCTTCCCTGGGCAGATTCCTACATGCAGGGCTGCACAGTGTGGGGCTCCTTCAGTAGAGGCCTCAGCTTGTCCAGGACCTCGGGCCTGAAGGTGGACAGTAATGTGTTCTACAATATTTTAGGCCATGCACTGCTGGTGGGTAAGTGAAACCAGCTTGTTTAATTTGGGTGTTCTTGAGTACAACACACAGTTTTTCAGAAAGAATGATCTCAAACTTTGAATTTTCAGTTCATAAAACTTTAGCTTTTACTCCTCAGAAATAAGCTGTAGTTAAAAGGTCTAAGTTTAAATTTACTTATCAGTGATTGGATAACTAAACTTTACCAATAGAAAAGTGATCATTTCAAGGTGCCATTTTACTTCAGGTTAATAAATACAATGGGCAGTTTTAAAATTTACTGTCAAAAATTTTTACAGTGATTGAAAGTTACATAAATATGTCTTTGTACCATCTCAGGGAATGCCCAACCTGGATGCTGGACAAGGAGTTGAAAATCTTGAATTCTGATCTTTGCTGCTTCTGTGGCTTGCTGAAGAAGCCCATGTTTCAGAATCTTGTTATTGGATACCTATATCAACTTTTTTTTTTTCTGCTCAGGTTCATTCCCCTTACAGAACCTGGACTTATCCTTAAAAATCTCAAGTTGCATTATATAAGTTCTCTCCCTAAAACCCTTTAAGAATGTCTTATCATCCTTAGGATACAATCCAAAAGCTTTAACCTAGCTTGAAAGACTCTCTCCCTTATTTTGCATGTTAACCTTTGTAAACTTGTCGTGCTCTTTCTTCTCTCTCTCTCTCTCCTTTAGCTACAGTAATCTATTTTATTTCAATTCCTTCAGAAGACCACACTTTCTGCTGCCTCAGGGCCTTTGCACAAGCTTTGCCCCTGCATGATTCTGTGTTTAAACTCTTTTAGCACTAGTCATTTTGTATTGATACAAATTATATATCCTGTTTCAGATTAATGTTTATTTTTACTATTAAATGTCATGTGAGTGTTGTTTCTTTAGTATTTAGCACATTAGTGAATTGTAGGTATATTTGTCGAAAGAAATGAATTAATGAACAAAGAATCTTTAGTTATACCAGAATAAAAAAATCAAATCAGGTTTTTTAGCAACTATAACTGTATTTGTTAAATAGTGCTATATATTTAAATTAATTTTGGATATCGTTAGTGGGAAAATATACATCTTTTATTTAAGAACAATCTAACCTGTTAAAGGTAAAAAACTATGAAAGGTCTAATCCTGAGAGGGAAACTATTGAATGAAAAAAATATGGAGCATATAAACTTGCTTTAAAACATTTCCCAGCTCTAAAAGGCAAAGTGATCAGGTGCAGGATAATCTTTTGACTGAAAGAGGACAACTTACAGGCCAGTCAAACCAACAGATGGAGGATTAATTTTCTTTATTTTTACTTTTATTCATGTAAAAGAAAATTTTGCTGAAATCTGGAGAAGAAATTCAGAAAGGAACCCTAACAATATTATCTTAGGGAAAGGAATTAGAATATTTGCTTATTAGTGCCTTATAAATAAAACACTCAATTCACACAAAATCAGTTTGAAATCCAGATTCATGGAATGACATGGGAAGCCCAGGCCTAGAAAAAAGAACATATGTAAGGTTATGCATTTGTGGGACTGCTCTCTGTTGATTCCTTCTAAGTAGCTAATCTCTTTCTCTGTAGTATGGCCCATGCTTTTCTCTTCTATTCCAAATCTTTGTGTTGGGGAGTGAGGGTCCCAGGTACTCTTCAGTCTGTTCCTCCAGAACATTTCAGATCTTCCAGGGGAAGAGAGAGGCATGTAGGTAGCAGATGGCCCATATGAGCAGCTAGAGATGGGTCTGGAGGGTGTGTGACATTTAACTGTAGAGGTAGTCACTTAGACTCTTGCTAAAGAAGTAAAATAGTAGATCTATTTCTTTGTTCTTTTTAAAACATGAGTGATTAATCCACAATACTCTAGAACTAAGACGTCCATATAATCAGCATCTCTTTGCTTCATAGATTAAAATATGAAAACAAAATCAAGACAGGTCACATCCCAAAGATGAAATCATTGCATTATCCCTTATTTTACTGGGTTACCTGAAACATAACATGATTTTTTGTTCTCAGGTACATACATGGAGACAAGATATATCCCTTGGGAGGGTATTCTTGGAAGAAAAAATGGTAAATATGTAAATTGGTTTAAATATATTATAATCCATTTAAGTTGTCATATAATTTATAGACAGGCCTAATGGAAGAATGTTACACATTTTAAATGTGTTGAATATGATAAATGTATGTTAGTAGAAATAAGAATGTTAAATTGCATAAATTTTAATTATGTTTGTGACTCTCTTGGCTTTAATTTCTTTTCTTAAATTAGATGGGTCAGAACAGGGAAATGTAATAAGAAACAATGTGATCATCAGTGTTTCTGGCACTGAGGGATTTTCCAGTCCTGAAATGTTGACACCATCTGGCATTTATATCCGCAATCCCACCAAAGTTGTAGAGGTAAGATCTTCACCAGGAAGCTCAGGGTTCAGGGCTACAAGGGCACACAATTCACTCCAGAAGTTATTTGGAGTAGCAGTAGTGGGGTACAAATATTTACCTGCTGTACATTGGTATTGAGAAACTATGATTTTGTGCTAAAGAAGTCATTTAGGATAAATGTGATCATTTCTCAAAATTCTCATGAATGCTCTTGGAAGCAATATCTGTGTGGAGCAAACATAGTAGATGCTGATTCTTTTCTGGTCACTTAATGCAAACTAAAATATCTTCCTGAGCTATCCACTGTGGTGCTGATTTTTATCTTAATTCCAATATTAATTATTAAATCTTTACTATCTTACTATATTAATTTGGTCATATTATTGCCCTTCAAGAGTCTTTGAAACTGAGGGCCCGTAGCATTAAGATGTGTGAGTTATATCAGATTCCAGGGCGAATGAAGTACACTCTATTGGCCTTGATTCTTTTACGCTACTATTTAGTACACCTTCACACTACTTTTTCCTAGTAAATTTCCCCCTAAACACTTGAAGAAATTAATTTTGCTGGTACAGTTTAATCACAGGTCTGTGAATGAGGAATTCCATCAGACCAGTGAGAAGGCCATTTAGGCTCCCCTTTTCCAACAATTTTATCCCATGGATATCCACTTTGCCAGGGATCTACTCTGTCATCTATACTCTGTCATCACAGTTATGCCAGGTTTCTCAGGAACTGAGGGAATGAGCATCTCTGTCTCTCTCTGATCATCTGTTTCTAATTACTTTTGGCTGAATAACCCCTAATAAAAGTCATGGTTATCTCCACAACCCTCCTCCAGACTCTTAATTACATTTTTTCCAAGTGTTTACACACCATTCTGGGTGCCTAATGGGGGCAGCTAATATGCTAGTGAGGAAGAAGGCAGGACTAACTGCGTGGGTTGGAGGAAACCAAACTAGACACAGAGCAATGAGAGTGGCATTTAACTCGTTGGTGACTACAGGGCTGGTTGTATATCTATGCTGGCAAGCTTTGGGGTCTAAAAAACTACGTTTCCGGGTACTTTTTGGGTAGCAGAATCTTGACTACATTGACATAGGTAGAGGTAAATAGACCCTTAGGGTTGCCCAGTTCATCCTCCTGCATGAGGCTGGAATGTATCCAAATCCCATATTGAATGTCAGGGGTGCTGTCCATTTGACTTTGCTTCATTGGGTGGCATGTGGTCAGTCCCAGGCAGGTGCCTTGGCCACTAGTCCACTGTAAGAAGAATTGACCTGGCTAGAGGTCTATAGGTGCAGATGAGCAAAGGGCCATCTTAAAAACTGACAGGTCACCTGAGCCTTTGCAGTCGGACCTGGAAAACAATGCTCAGCCAGCAATAGGAAAACTGAGCTCAAAACAAGCTGTTTGTTACCCATTAAATGATTTTCATTTTTATTTCTTTACTTTCCTCCTCTTATGTTCACTTTACAAAATTAAAAAAAAAAAAAAATACAGTGCACATGATTTGAGGGTGAGGATTTTGTTTAGGCCAGTAGTATAGAGTCATTCATTAAGCATAGTCATTAGGAGTATTCCTGACATTTTTTTCAGTGACCTTAAAATTCTGTAGTTCTCTTTCATTAACTTATTAGCTTTTAGATCCCAACACAAAATCTGAAACACAGTAGTTTCTCAATTCAAATTCATTGAGTAGAATGAATGAATGAATGAATGAATGAAGGTGTAATTATATAATCAAAGAGTAAAGGAGGAAGAAAGAGAAAAAGCAAAGACTAGATTCCAAGATTCCATAATCATTTTGGTGTCCGAAAAATAAGATGCTTAACCTGTGGCAGCATTTAAGTCCTGTGGGACTTGTCTCCTCAGTGTTAAATCTAACACAGTATACTTCAAATTTTCAGCTGTGCCACTGGTATTCTGCTATGCTACCTCTTCTGTATTCTATTTTCTGGAATGTGCTATTTCCAAGGACATAGGTGATACAGGGCATACATGGCAAAACCTAAAAATCATGAAATTCTGTTGACCTTAGGGCTAAAGGTCATTGCAGTCACTGAGCAAACAGTAAGTTAGTGTTTATTCAGCATGTCCTGTGTAGATAATACAGGGAATATTTTGATAATATGTTTTAGAAATGCACTTCTATTCTAAAAGGATAATAAGGAGGCTACAATAACAGTGATATGTGGAGTATGTGTGCATATGTGTGCAATATGTGGAACAGAAAGAGATGTGGTAGAAAAATACTACCTCTTTCTAAGGTTGTTCCGATATTCAAGGGAGAGACACTCCCTGGTCTGAGGAACTGTTTTATGGGTGGTGACTTTTATGTTCTATATGAGAGATTTAGAATCAGACTTAAAGCAATGGGGTCAAGCCTTGCATGTGCTCGGTTTTTGTTTTGTTTTGTTTTGTTTTTCCCTTTTCCTGCCTTGGTTTTCAGTTTTCTTACAATCTGGCAAAATATTTTGAAAAAGCCACTGTATTACTAATGTCATTAATGAACATTTTTCTTTTTTACACTTCCAATTTTGAAATAATTTGAGACTCAGAAAAAGGTGCAAAATAAAACAGCATTTTCATGTGACCTTCACCTGGTTTCCCCCCAAGATAATATAACTATATCACCATAGAGCCATAGCAAAATCAAGAAATGGACATTAGGACAATACATTAACACAATTAATTATCTTTTTAGACTTGAAGAAGACAACCTAAACCTAATGCCTGGGCAACCAACCCTGAAAGCCTAAGCTCGCTCTCCCACACACGAGTCTGACTTTGAATTCTCTGGCCTGGCCAGCAGGCAGTGATAAAACAGAGTTGATCCTTAAATCTCTGCACTGATTTCTGTTGGATATTATTCTTGAGCGTCCCTGACCCAGAGCCTAGGACCTAACACTTAGCCACAGCACACAGAATTTTCCTTCACTTCCAGTCAGTCATCTTTACAGCTAACTCACTTTCAACCCTGCATGGTACAAAGGGATTTCAAGTGTGATATTCTTTTTTATTTCTCAAAGCCACAAATGATCAGCCTGCTTCCCTGCCTGAATTTCAGCAGAATTAAGTCCAGGGAGAAGGAAAACCTAAGCTTTGTACTTTCTTGCTAGTGAGGACTCAAGCATGATATACCTGAGTCTCCAGGGAGTTGTGGAATTCCTCTGTAGGCTCATCTTGTGCTTTCCAAAAACGGTTTGTTGGTGGCTCTACACACATCACCTATAGCTTTTAGGGCGCACCCCATTTCCAGCCACCTTCCTCTGGCAAGTCCAGCCTCACATCTCCGATTCCTTCTTCAGATTTCTTTGTTAGCTGCCCAGAGGCGTCATCTCTGTAGCACCGTATAACCTGGGTCGGCCTCAGGCTGCAGCCTTTGCTCTCAGACAGTGAGGGCCCCTTCACTTCCATAGCCCCAGAGCACCTCTTGTTTATGGTGGTGTGGGAAATTTCCTATGACCAGTCTCTTGTTTAGGATAGCCCATGGGAAAATCCTGAAGGTGAACGCTTCAGAAACACCCATTTAATTTGAGCAGAATTTGTTCTGGTTTGTGAATCAATTTTGTAAGGAATTCTGTGTTTAAAGGCCCAATTTCAATTCTCTCGCTCTCCCAACTCAATAGCTAATGTATATTTAAGAGCTAGCTGCCTGAAGGGTTAACTCACTTTTTTTTCCAGTAACTATAGATGCACACCTCAAGGAGCTGGCTGACTTGAGCGGTTAATTTCTCTCTGGAATTTCTCTTGCTTGAATGTCCATAGTACACTGACTTCCGCAAAAAATTGATTTCCACACAAAATTCCCTGCTTGCCTTAAACCCTTCCCCACAAGCCGCCGGCTGCCTGAATAAATATGTGGATTTTCCTCATGAATCATTTGTAGCATACCCAATTGCAACGGAAGGTAAAAGTGCTGAAAAATAATGTGATTTGACTGTTCAAGTGCTTCTTTTATAAGACAACTGCTTTTTACTGGCTAACAGAAGACCAAACTTGGAATATCCTGTCCATCTATAAATGCACTGGGAAAGTATTTGTACAGGATCACCCACATGCTTCATAAATACTGATGACACAAGGGCAGATGGTTCAATAGATCTATTCCTTTGCTCAAAATATGTGCTCTTTGAGCACCTGACAACGGTGATGATGAATAACGATGTGACCCTTGCCATATATTCTTTGAATATTTGAATCTTGTGCCTCTTGGTTAAGTCTTAGCAATGTACTAGGATTTCATGAAATAGAGGTGTACGTAGTGCTCATTACAGAAAAGGTGCTGTTAAAGAAGCCCCCACCTCTTAACCCTCAGTTCTTATATACTCATGGCCTTTTGCGTGGCTCATAGTTGTGGTAGAAACATGGCCTCTCGACATTGTTTATAAGGGAGGTGGAGCTTCATTTGTAATTTCACAAGGAAGTTTTTAGTTGTAAACATAAGTGAACATCAACAGTTATGCTACTTCCTTGTGTACCTATGAGGGCTGAAGAGATATATTGGGCACTTGTATTTACCAACCCAATGACAATCCTTCCTGAAGCCAAGAATCATGAATGCATGCCCTCTGTTCTAGCATGAGAGAAGACTTGAGATAACTGATTCAATGCTAATAAATTGTTCTGTTTTGGTATGCCTAACGCTAGGTTTGGTTGTTTGAAAAGATACTAATATCTTCCTCATAAAGGCTGCCAAAGCATTTTTATCATTATTAACCATGTTTTATATTTAGGTTGGCATTTCCATCAAAATTTAGAGATAGGATACTAGGAAGTAGGTGTAAAGTATTTTGAGAGCCCATACTTCCAGTCCAGACTATAGAGCAAGGATTCTCAGCTGTGGCGGTAGTAACATTTTGGGTCATGTTATTCTTCGTAGTGAGAGGCTATCCTCTATGTAGCAGCATTCCTGGGCTCAACCCACTCACTGAATGCTGGTAGCATCTCTCTACCTGAGTTGGAACTGCCAAAAATGCCTTTAGAGATTTTCAAATGCTCCCAGAGGAACAAATTCATCCCCGATTGATAGCCATCACTCTAGACTATGCTATCGCAACACAATTGGAATCTTAGCAATGGCCCTGGTTCCTTAAAGTCATGTTAGCATCTTCATTAGTAATTCAACTTCACATTTGATCATACCCAAAAGGCTCTTATTGCTGAGTACAATGTGGTCAGTGAAACATGTACTTAGAATCTTAAATGGCCCTAGGAAATTGGGGGAATATTCAGAATTCAGAAGAGAATGGGCCCCTTATATACAAAGGAAGAAAATTGTTCTATAACTGAGTGAAAAGTAAGGAGTGGCTGGCTAATTACAAATATCCAGGACCCACAGCGAATAACAACTAAAGTTAAGGAAACAGCTCTAGTGATTTTTTCAGGAAGTGCTGGCTGCCCGACCAAGTCCTGTCTGCTGCCTGCTGGCAGGCTTCCAGTCTCAGGACTACTGCTGGCCCTTCCTCACACTTCCCCAGAGGCTGGAAGCCTCCTCCTAGGCCTGGAGCACTGGGGCATTGGTTCTTCCTCTCAGGAGTTGAGTACTGGTAGTTTTAAAATAATATTTTGATTTTTCTCCCATATTGACTTTGCTTGGTCTATGTGCATGTGTGTGTGTTGCATGTTCATGTGCATGTTCCTGGTGGAACATGTGACACAGCCAGAGAAGAATGGGCTCTTTAAAGTCTCCTCTGTAGGGGCACTGCTATATTATGATTTTTTAAATTTTATTTTTCAATTGCAGTTCACATTCAGTATTGTTTCATGTTAGTCAGGTGTACAGCTTAGTGGTTAGACAGCCATATAATTTACATGGTGTTCCCCTTAATATTTCCAGTGCCCTAACTGGCACCATATTAGTTCTTGCAATATTATTGACTACATTTCCTATTCTGTATTTTATATCCCCATGACTATTCTGTAACCACCAATTTGCACTTCTTAATATCTTCATGTCTTTCACCCAGCTTTTCAACCCTTCTCCTTTCTGGAAACCATCAGTCTATTCTCTTTATCTATGAGTCTGTTTTAATTTGGTTTACTCATTTATTTTGTTCTTTAGATTTTACATGTAAGTCAAATATATATATATATCTATATATCTATATCTATATATCTTAACTTTTTTTAACCCATTAGTCTATTAATATGACTTGAACTGCCTCTGTATCTTGGCTATTGTAAAAACACAGTAGTGAACATAGGGGTGCATATATTCTTTCAAATTCACATTTTGGTTTTCTTCAGATATATATCCAGAAGTGGAAGTGCTGGGTCATAAGCCAGCTTCGTATTTAACTTTCTGAGGCCCCTTCACACTGCTTTCCGTAGTGGTTGCACCAGCCTGTATTAATATTGTGACTGTTAGTGTGTCTGTCACCTAGGTTCAGAGTGCTACCTTTAATGATACCTAACTTCCTTTCATTTAGGAATCAAAGTCAATAACATATTAATCTAGAATGAAGCTACAGAATGAAATGAGTTTACTCAGCCTAAAAGTAAATAGAGAAAAGCTAGCTAGTAAATAGAGTATGATTGAAATCTTCACTTGAGATCCTTCTTTCCTCAAAATGCAGTAAAACCTAAGTTGGGTAAAAGGCTGTGAGAAAGAGTTCTGTGCTTGAGTAGGTCAGAACTTTCTTTTTCACTTCTAGCCTTTTTCTATGTTCCATCCTTCAATGCCCATATATTAAGTAACAACTTATATATTGTTAAATAATTTAATAATGTTATAAAAATAACTTAATGATACAAAATATCAATTGTAGACAGTCTCAGTCTATTCTTCTGTTGGTTGATCAGCATTCCAATATTAGTAGCCAGTCCCCATTAATTTGATGTGTGAGCCTTGATAAGGTTCAATACCTATAATGCTTGAGTGTCAGAACTGCTGTCCTCATGAAACATACTCTTTAAAATATTGTGTCTTTTTTTAGTCTATTGGGAATTGGCCCCCATTCTTACCCCAATGTTCTGTGTACTCTAAGATGAGCATGTTTTTTTTTTGTTCCCTACGTGATTGAACCAGCATTATTTTACATTGTTTGAATTTTTGGTGTGAAGAAAGCAACTATTTAGTTAAGTTTGGCCTAAAAATGCTCTCTGATTTTGGGGATACCTATATTTACATGGCCATATCAAATGCTACCACAGCTCCAGTCTTGTCCACTAGGTTACCTGGTACCTGGAAGGCTAACTCACTTTTTCCAGTATATGTAGATGTACACCTCAAAGAATTGACTTCTTTAGACAGTTAATTTCTCTCAGGAATTTCTCGTGCTTGAATATCCATGAAACATAGATATTATAAAGGAAGGCATAACAAACTCTTCTGTTCTGTCCTTGACCTCATGACATGACTGCATTGCAATCTACTATTCATATTTCTTCACCTGCACCCTATTTGGCATTCCAGTTCTAGGTCCTGCCTTCATTTTTATATCCTAGATTATAGTCTCTGACACTTCCAGGCTTGGATTCAAATGAAATTGTCTCTGATATTATTAACTCTGTGACTTTGGGCAAGTTACTTAATATCTCCAAGATTCAATTTATCTGTCTATGAAATAATAATGATATATAACTTATAATTGTGAAAATAAATAAGACTGTAAAATCTGGTACCTAGACCATAGCAGCTTCTATACAGGGTGCATGTGATTAAATGGCAAAACTTTGTAAAATAAACAACATGCCACAAAAGTGCTATATTTTGAAATAAATTTATTCCTATATATAAATACATAAACATAGTCATTGTTTTTTAAATTGTTCAAAAAAGTCTCCATTTGATGCAATAATAGACTTGATTCAACTTCAGAATCTTGAGCACGCTTTCATTAACTTTTCTTTATCCATGGATATCATCATGTTTTTGATCTTAGCTTTAACAGCCTCTTTATTGGAATGTTGATTAACTTCTCTCTCACAAATGCTGCATACATAATAATCTAAAGAATTTGTATCTGGTGAACTAGGTGGCCAGATTTCCTTTGACCAGAATTCAGGAACATTGACACTGAGAAGTTTTTGTATTTGTTTGGTGTTATGTGCTGGTGCACCGTCTTGTTGAAAGATAAAATAACATCCGTTTGTGACTTGCTTCATCCACAGTACAACTGCTTCTCTCAAAATGTCAAGGTAAACATCAGCAGTCACCTTTAAGCCTGGTGGAAACAAATGCAGGGTCATAATTCCTCCTTCATTGCTGACAACACCTAATACCATCACTGTAGCAGGAACTTTTGGTTTCATAACAATTGAGACTTCATTAAGATTCTCACAGAGCCTCCTATTGTTTCTTCTGTTGACTATATGGTCCTGCTGAAACTTCTTTGCATCAGAGAAGAAATTCAGAGGGTTTTTTCCTTTGGAGTTTTTTCCTTTTGTTAGTAGTTTCCTTGCTTTTTCAAAGTGCCTTTCCTTTGTCTGCTGTGTCAGAAACTGGCCTCTTCTAAGAATGTACAATGTATATCTGCTATATTTTCAGCAATAATCTTGCAACCTATTGCATCCAACATCTGCAGTTCTCTTGCTATGGAGCACATTGACTTTCCTGGATTTTTATTGATGATCTGGATTCTGTGTACAATATCTGGACTTGTGCGATCCTTGCATAACTTATGCGTTTTCCTTGTTGGTGTGGCAACATCAGAATCAGCATCATGTACCTTCTTCATGTTGTCAACTGTACATAAAGGGATGTTATTGAAGTCTGCAATTTCCTTAGCAGTTCACCCTGCATGCAGTCCATGGTTGCTCTAACATCATATTCCTTTGACATGACAGTTGCTCTAAGAATGTAATACTTTATATCTGAAACAATGATGTTAAATCATAGCCATAGCAACATAGTTTTTCAAAATTAAGAAGCACATGAAATAAGGAGATGCAAAGTTATTGCCACTTTATCGCATTCACCCTATTTAAATTTTAATTATGGATATTATTATACTTGGTCATGTTAAAAAAGATAAATACTTCTAAAAAAAGAAAACTCAACATAAAACGTAACTTGCATTGAGTTGGACAATCTTTTTGCCAGAATCTGATTAACAGAGTCCCATCCTGATTTTCTTTTCTATTTTTTCAATTTGAAAGTCTTTTATTTTCTTTTTAAAAATCTTTTAAATCTCTACTTGTAATTTAATCTTTATTGTATTTTTTCAATTACCAGTTTGTGTCCTTATAACCCCTACCCGCAACCACACTGTTGTCCATGTCCATGAGTCCTTTTCCCTTTTTCTGCGCAATCCCTGAACCCGCTAACAACCTGCTGTCCCTGCAACTAGCTGTCATTGTGCTCTATGAGCCTGTCTCTATTTTGTTTGTTCATTCAGTTTGTTTATTAGAGTCCACATATGAGTGAAATCATATGGTATTTGTTTTTCTCTGATTGGCTTACTTCACTTAGCATAACGTTCTCCAGGTCTATCCATCCATACTGTTGCAAAAGGTAAACATTTCTCCTTTTGAATGGCTGAGTAATATTCCATTGCTTAAATATCCCATAGTTGTTTTATCCACTCACCTACTGATGGACACTTGGACTGCTTCCATATCTTGGAGATTATAAATAACTGCAATGAACATAGGGGTGCTTATTTTCTTTTGGATTAGCATTTTGGGTTCCTTCAGATATGTTCCCAGAGGTGGAATCACTGGGTCAAGGGGTAGATCCATACTGCTCTTCACAGTGGCTGCACCAACCTACATTCTCACCAACAGTGCAAAGAGGTTCCTCTTTCCCTACATCCTCACCAGCACTTGTTTGTTGATTTCTGATAATAGCTATTCTGACAGGTGTGAGATGGTATCTCATTGTGGTTTAATTTGCATTTTGTCTGACAACTCTAACATGGGTGTATAAAACACAGATTTCTAGGTCTATCACCAGATATTCTGATTTAGTAGGTTGGGGTAATGAAGAGATTGGGGACAGAATTCTGCGCTCCTGAGATCCACAGACTAATCACTACTTGGCTAAATTTAAACTTCAAATACAAAATTTATGTTTAATATAAGTATGTTCCAAATATTGTATGTGATATTTGGAATATACTAAAAAAAAATTAGGTATTTGTTGTTGTTGTTTAATTTGGGAGTTAAATTTGACTGGACTCCTCCTGTGAGTTTTTTGCTAAATTTGGCAACCGTACCCTGAGTGCATACTGAACTAAAAAAAAAACAAAACAATTTTAGGAAGATGCTCACAGCATAGTCCCACTGAGCCCTGTAGAGAAGCAGCTGTGGCACTATTTTTTTAGAAAGGTACTTAATACCTTTTGGGGTTGTCACAGTGCTCCCTGCTCCCCATTCTCTTTTCTGTGCCCTCACACCAATGTTCCAGGTGAGCTGTCATAGTCCCATAGTGCATGCTCCTGGGAGACTGAGTTACTCCCAGAGAAAATGCTCTGACATTCTTTTTCTCACAACAGCCAGGCTTGGAAAACCCTTAGGTAATCAGGTATGAACTATTCAGAAGCCACTGCGACTCCCTATATCCCTGTAGCACAAGGCTCGGACCTGAGGAAGACTAAATGACCTATTCTTTGACTTCTGTTCTCTAGGTAGACAAAGGTATCAAGGCCTTGGACCAGCATCTGAGGCTGAAAGAAAACAGATGCATACAAATAGTAGTCCAGCAGTTGATCTATTGGCCTTTCATTCCTCTCTCTAAAAGTCACCAAACAGCCAAAGTGTCATTTACTTGACTGCCTGTTGTTAAAAGGTTGCAAATTCAAATGCCTGCAGGGACTAAGGCCAATATCATAAATAAGCAAAGCAGGAAAGGTAGGGATTTTGGCAAAATAACACACAACCTAAAAAGGCAGGCCGTTTTTAGATCTAGCTGATCCATGGCCATCCCATAGGTATTTGGGTTTAGTATTTCTAAAAATCAGAAAGTTCGAATTTTTACACTAACTCTGGTGATTTTTAAATGATGAAAACAATTAAAAATTTTGTAAACAGTAGGTAAACCAAGCAAAATACCTCTGTGTATAGTTTAGGCTCTTTAGGAAGTTAGTTTCCAACACTCTCTTAAAGAATATTTCATAGTGATGAATATATTATAGGTATTTTATAAAGAATATCTTGTTATGTTCAGTTTGATCAGAATTAAAACCCAGAACTCATATTGTCTAATGCAGAATTTAGGTTTATATAAAGAAATAAAAGACATTAAATTATTTAGATAGTAAATCCTATAAAGAAATATGTAGGTGATTTAGAGGATGTAATCAGGACAAAAATACATATTTGAACTCAGCCACTGTCTCTCAGAACTAAGGTATTGGTAGTATTGCTAGTATAATCACTGGCCTTGAGCCCATAGCCAGATCATTGATTTGTTCAAATGATCAGAGAGAACACTCTGGGGAGAAGGCTTTAAGGAAAAGCTTTGCCACTGTGTGTGCTTGTATACACCAAAGAGTGTGGATTAGATAATGCACATAAACTTCTCCCTGCAGACGTTTACATGGACACTTTTACCTAAGAGGCCAGTTATTGAGGTGGATAAAGTTGAGCTGCCTGGAGGAAGAGGAATGAGAGCATCTTTGATTCTTGGGGCTGTGTGGGGGATGGGTGGGTAAGAGTAAATGAGTCTGTACGTGTCCATATACCTTGCGAAGTGAATGGAAAAACAGGATGAGCTCATATATAAGAGCTTTTCTTTCTGGTGACCTTCTTGTACATGTAGCAATTATTATTTAACTATCCTGAATTTCTCTAGGGAAACAGGGTGTTTGCTGCTGGTTTTGGCTACTTTTTTCATCTTGTGACCAACCAAACATCACAAGCTCTACTTCTCTCCTTCTCTGGGAATGTTGCACATTCTTGTACAAGGTAACTTGGGGGAATCAATCTACATTTTGGGTATCAGGCTTATGGTTTAACACTTTTTTTATTGTACAACACACAGAGAGGGAATAACCTGACATCAAGTGAGATTTAATGATGCATCTGGGCCACCATTTTGGATCATAGCAATTTGGTGGGGAAGGGAAGGGACAGGGAGGTCACTTAGGAGGGCAGCAAGACAAAAGGCACTTTTTGTGACTGGAGGAGAATTCAATAGAGAGCCATTCAACTTCCAAGAGATACAAAGCAACCAGTAATGCAGAGACCCTGGGAGGCTAGAGTGCCTGGGCTCAGGAGCTGAGTGTAGACATGAACTCAGGAGAGCAGGCTCCTCGCTTGCTACTTGCACACTGTGAGACGAGAAGGGACTGTTGAAAGTCTTTGTTGTGTGGAGGGTAATGTCATCAGCTAACATAGGGCACAGCATGGGAAAACATCAGTGATGTAGGAAGTTTAGAAGCAATGGGATTGACTTTAGTCAGTCAGGCCCTGATTCAAATCTTGACTTTACTCCTACCGTATTGCTTTGCTTGCTTGCTTATTTATTTATTTATTTATGAGTAAGATCCCTTATTTGTAAAATGGGAACATATATACATTGAAAGTTGGATGTGAAAATCAGAGCTTATGTAGTGCACCTAAGAGAACACCTAGAATGCAATACAAACTCAGCAATTGATAGCTATAAATAATTATGATAGTAATAGTATAGAAATATTGCTACAACAGAGAAATAGGATTAAGAATAATTGCTATGCCATGGTGAAGTGCCAGCTGAGGCCAGGGTTAGCACACATGTCATGAAGGTGGAGCGATTACAGATGTTAGTATCCGCTTTCCTAACAAGGGGTGAATCTAGAACAGGACTGAGACAGGGGTGGGGATCATTTTCTGAAGGGCAAAGAAAAGGTAGCCAGACTCTTAGAAAGGGGGGGAACCTAGAGAAGGGCTGATGGAATAGTATGGGGTCAGGCAGCCTCATCTTGCTGAGACCCAGGAGCAGTTCACGGAGGTAACAGCAAAGAAAGGCTGAGGGATGGGCAACGACCATCAGAGAAGGGTCACAGCCCTCATCTCCATCCCCCCTCACTCATTACTTTTACTTTACTATTTTTAAGTTAGAAAAAAGTGGGATGTTTGAAACAAATGGACTAAATTTCAATCTTTGTTTCATTTTCTAGATGTGGTCTCTTTGTATACCCTGAGTTTCAGCCACCTTGGGACAATGACACTGGCACCACCCTGTTCCAAAACTTCATGGTCTGGGGAAGTGCAGGTGGTGCTCAGGTCTGTTTCTTTGTTTTTTATTAACACTGTTGTTTTCTCACAGTGGTCTGTTCTACATTGCAATTAAAGGGAGATGATTTGCTGCTGAGAGGAGCGTTGCACATCATCACCATTTTAAGGAGCCAATAGCATCATATGTGTGTGTGTGGAATAGTTGTTGAGCGAACAAATTCTGAGTTACTCAGTAAGCCAGGATTAGTTAAATTCCATTATGGTGACTTTTAAGCAACTCTAATAGAGGACAACAGAATTATAGAGATTTACAACCAGGAGGGTTCACAGAGGTTGTCCATTTCTCCCATGGCTATTTAGAGATTTGAAAAAATTAAAACTCCTCAAGCAAAGGAATTTGCTAAAGGTCATGTAGTTAGTGGCACAACCAGGTAGAGAAGCCAGAATCCAAATGTCGTGCATTTGATACCTTAATATCTTGGCTGATACATACTTCAGTCATAAAAAAAGTGCTATTACTCATTGGAACTCAAGTATTCCAGTTCCAGGTGCCATTCTTACCTTTACCAATGAGCCAAATTTTCTTCTAGTTTGTTCAAAAGGAAAATTAATGTTTAATCATGTATTTTTTATTATCACAGCAATTTCTGACAGAGAAGCTCTTCATATTCACTGGTAACAACAACACATAAAAATTATCCCAGGTCACTATTTGGTGCTACACAGAAAATTATACACATATTGTCTCTGCCACTTAGAAATCTAGAGTCTCAGATACATACATAAATGAAAAAATATGTTTACAGGGCATTTAGGAAACAAAGACATAAAATTAATTCACAATAAGAAAGTTAGACCTTTATTTATTTATGGAAATAAATAAAAAATAAAGGTATCTAAATGATAAATTCACTTTGGGAGTTAAATTAGTGCCTGTATGTGAAGTGTCTAGAAGCATGCCTGAATCTCCTTGGGTGTATAATAACAACTGTTGTTATTATTGTTGTCCCAAAAGTATTTGCCACAATGTTAATGATATTGACATTGGCTTGATACTTTCAGGACAGACCTCATACGTTTCTGGAAGTTGTAACATTGGGAAATGCCTTCTGCATCATAAGAAGAACATTGTGTTTAAAGTCCATAAACTTTTATTATTAAATATATCTGATGGTATTCCTGTCATTAGATATACATTTGATGTATATCTAATTCTATTTAAATAGAATATTCCAGTAGATAAAATTTATACTGTGAATAGATAAAAATATTTTTTGTATATTTACTCATTTAATCATCTTAACCTTTGTGGGATCATCATTATTACCCTCTTTTTGTAGGTAAGAAAACTCTGGGTTAGGGAGAAAATGCTTGCTTAGGTCACATAGATCAGAATTGTTAGATTCCAACTCAGGCAGTCTGATCCTTCTGTATGTATGTTAATAAAAGTTGACAAAAACACCTTCTCCTCAGTAGGTCACATAAGTGCAGGATGATTTTTTTTTAGAAGGAGAGAGCAAGATCAAACCACATTATGAAAGCTGTATATATATATATATATATGTGTGTGTGTGTGTGTGTGTGTATCACAAATAGGAGCTTTTGGCTGTTGTGTGTTAGTTTCCTTTAAAAATTAAATATTAGTAGTTTTTCAATATATTTGCCTGAATTTAAAATGGCTGTAATCGGATGATGATTCTTGTCAATATCATACCTATTTTGCTTAAATAAGCCTGTATATTTTGAAAATTATCATTTTATAAAAGCTATTAGTGCATACAAAATGGGAAAGGCAATCTATTTAATTCTTGAAAATTCAAGCACAAAGACTGATGGACAGGTCAGATACTACAGTAAATTATGGCTACTTTGGCTTTAATTAATAGGAAACTTGCACATTAAGGTGTGAAGGCAACCAAAACCCCATTTAATGAATAAGGAATGACTGTGCTAGGTTAATTATTAGTCCTGATCTCCACCTTGTCTTTAAAGATGGTTGCACTGAAGCCGAAGGAGAAGTTAGATGTCTTTTACAAGATTGCATGGTTAGTTAATGTCAGTGTTAGATAAGAATAAAGGGTTCAGTCCCCCAACTTAATGGAATTATTACAATTCTGTTAAGCTAATTTTGTTAATACTTGATGCCTGTTTGGGCCTGTTAACACAACTGTCATAAATATATGTTCACATAATGTATTTTGAATCTATAGTCATGCTCAATTACTTATTTCACATTTGCAATTTCATGACAATATTAGTTAATATCTAATATACTGAGAAAAATATTGAAAACTGGAGTTCTTTAATGCTGTGTTTTTCTCCATGAAAATGTGTGATTTGTAAACTGTGTGATTTGTAAACTGCAAGTTTATTTTAGATATGTGAAAAATTCACATTGATCTTTTAATGTATCAGTTATTGTGAGAAGAAATGAAAAGTACAGCAGAGATGTTACCAAAGGGAACTAGTTAGTAATGACCTCATGGCAACTTTGGGACATCTGTACAGATATTGATGGGCAAAAGCTGCTTGAATATGATGTAGCATGCTTATTTATGCTTAGTCAATAATTAAAGGAGTTACATGAAATCTGCAAGAAAAGCCAAGCCTCAGACCTTTTCTATAACATATGCTGTTTGTTTGTATTTTAATAGATTTTTAGAAGTAGCAATCTTCACCTGAAAAACTTCCAAGTTTATTCATGTAGAGATTTTGGAATTGACATCTTGGAAAGTGATGCAAATACTTTAGTTACAGACAGCTTATTACTTGGTCATTTTGCCCAGAAGGTAAGTAAGTACCTTAGTGTGATTGTTTTAGGCTGTCCTTTAAAACAGAATGGTTATATACTGGGCTTCCTTGGGATTCAGCTTATGTAGTTTTAATAGCATTCTTCAGTGAATCTTGTATTTAATTGGTAAAAGCTAGAGAAACTTTTTATTTGTAACAGTGGTAATATTTAAAAGAAATTCAAATACACCCAAGGATTCAATGTTATAAGTCAATATATATCATAAAAATCATGAGAGTCTTGAAGAATTCTTATTTGGTTGCAATTTAGCATTATTATCTATACCAATTCAATAATGTACCTAATAATTTTAGGTTAGTTTAGTTGACTCTAACCTCATAATAATTACAGAATAGCATGATTCCATATTGTCTCTCTCTCTTGTTGTTTGACAAGTTTCTCCATCAGCATTTTGCTTATACTTTGTTTAGGGGTGTCCCTGCCTCCCAAATAAGTAATGTATATTTACATTGCTTGCCATAGTGTACTATGATTTCTTATGTAATTCCCAAATACTTCCTTAAGTGTGGTGTTAAAAAACAAAGTTCAACTGAATAAATTTGAAGATCTCATTGGCTTTAGGAAGAGATTCATGAATTAGGAAGCATCCCATTGAAATAGCTGAAGGGTTTCATGAAACAGAAGGCTTTTATAGGCAAAAGGATGTGACAGGGGAATTCTTAGCAAAAGAAAAGAAAGGATTATTTTTTTGGCAGCGTCATTAGAGGGAGTGGGAAGCAGATTTTATGTCACTGGCGTTAATCAGGAAATTTCATACTGATTGGTTTAACATTCCACTCTGGGAGAGGCTGAAACTGAAATTAGGTTAGTTATTAAGTTTTGATTTGGTGACTTGGCTAAGTAAAAGTGACTCCATTTTGGCCAGTTGTCTCTTTTTTATTTTTTAAATATTTTATTATTTTTAGAGAGGGGAAGGGAGAAAGGCAGAGAAAGAGAGAGACGTTAATGGATGGTTGCCTTTCACCTGCTTCAGCTACAGACCTGGCTGGAGACCTGGCTTGCAACCTGGTTATGTGCCCTGGCTGGGAATTGAACCAGCGACCTTTGGGCCACTTTGCAGGCTGGCACCTTATCTACTGTGCCACCAGCCAGGTCTTGTTGTCTCTTTTTTTAAACAGTGGGTTTCTACATGATCAACAGCAGACTATGTATATGTGACTTCTTTGCCACTGCAAGGTGAGCTTACCAGTTGGAGATGAGGCAAAGAGGGCCTCCCAGGAGAGGAGTATCTTCCTCTAGGAAAGCCTATGGTTGCTACTCATGTTAGTAGCCTTCAGACCTCTCATGGGTCCCCTCAGTTCTTGTTTTTGCAAGAGGTACATTCATATTAGTAACACATTGTCATAATAGAAATGGAAGAGAACTACGGTTCTTTAGCCAATTGATAATTTAAAGGATAATTATTGACTTTTATACTTCCCTTGGAGATTATTTCATAGCTCTAGATATAAATATTAAGATTAAAAAATCTTTTAATTACTGAGCTATGTTTTCCTATGTTTAACACCCAAACTTACCTAGATGAATCTTTTTAGAACCATCCTTTTCAGGAGGGAAATACCTAGCTTTTCCTTTTCTCTGAAAGGATTACCACCTCAAGAGATGATTCTTCTTTGCGGACTGCATAGTTTTCAGGAGAGGAGGGGACCCAAATTTAGATTTTGTGATGCTATAGATCAAATACCTTTAACTTTTTCCAAAATATCCTTCGAGGAGATGCTAATAACAAAATGCCCATGAAGCTGAGTAACTGTCTTGGTAAATTAATGTCACAGCACTTTTTTTTTTTTTTTTTTTTAAGATTTCATTTATTATTTTTAGAGAGAGGGGAAAGGAGAGAGGGAGAGAGACATCAGTGTATGGTTGCCTTTCACCTGCCTCCAGCTACAGACCTGGCTGGAGACCTGGCTTGCAACCTGGTTATGTGCCCTGGCTGGGAACCAATCCAGCTGGCTGGCACCTTTCTACTTAGCCACCAGCAAGGACCACAGCTGTGGCCCTTAATTGATGCTACACAGACATCAAAATTAATAAAAGTGATATAAATTAAGATATAAATTTTGACAACAAGGTGGTCATCCTGGGATAAAAGTAATCATACTTCTGGGATTTGATCTGTCAGGAATGTGACACCACTGAGGGCCTTTTAGTCTGATAACAAGTAAGTGCAGGACATAATGAATGGAAAATGTCAAAAAGTTTGTTTCAGAAGAGATTTAAATCTTGATTAGGCATCCAAATAATAAAACCATGTCATTTTAGAGTTCAATATTACCTGATCTAATTGTAGTTAGAACTTCTGAATTGTAGTTGTAATTAGAACTTCTGAATTGTAGTTGTAGTTAGAACTTCTGAATTGTAGTTGTAGTTAGAACTTCTGATTTACAAGTAAAGAAATGGCGACTTTGGGAAGTCAAATGATAGCCTCAAATCCATGCCTAGTAGGGTGAAGGTGGGGCCACTTGGATAAATAGAAAATAGCTTTAGCAAGGAACATTTATTAGTTCCTACTCCAATATTTCCTGAACTGTTTTCCACGGAAGACTAGCCCTAAGAGAAAGTCCAGGAAAAGGAAAATTCTTAGGTTAATTACATTTAGGATATACTGTTTATCACACCTGTCATCCCCTGAAATTCATATTGCATACTTACACATTAAAGGTTCTGCAGAGTCCTATAGTTAAAAAAGAAGAAGAAAATTATCTCCGAATCTTTACTTAACGTAGTATGCTTAGCTTTATTTAGGAAACTTTTTATTAACATAAGAAACTGTGTCAGGCCCTGGCCAGGTAGGTCAGTTGGTTGGAGTGTCATCACATAACACCAACAAGGTTGTGAGTTCTATTCCCAATAAGGGCATGTACCTGGACTGCAAGTTCGATCCCAGGTTGGAGCACCTATGGGAGGCAACCAATCAATCAATGTTTTTCCCTCTCTCTCCCCCTTCCTCTCTCTAAAATCAATAAACATATCCTCAGGTGAGATACAAAAAATAAAAAAGAAACTGTGTTAGTTGTTTTAAAGAAAACAAAACCAAACCAGATACCCAACCTCTGTGGTTGTGAAACCGACTTAAGCCTCTAAATCTTTCATGCCTGCCTTTCCTTTAGGAATTAAGATTTTCAGAGAATTTTGCCTATCATTCTCAGACCTTCCACCCACAACTAATTGGTAGCATACAATTATCAGTGAGTCATATCCTGAAACAAACACTAATTTCTGGAAGACCTTGTTATTAATGAAAATGATTTTTTCCCCCCTCTAACTCAGCATGTTTGTGTAAATGATTGGTACTCTCACACCTTGATGTAGAGATGTGTAGAATAATTTCCAGTGAGGATGGCTTTAATACTGTATACGAGACAAAGAGATGCACTCTGCCATTACTATACAGTATATCCCAGTTTGGTTGTGAAGTTTGTTTAAACCGGTTGTCCTAGCATTCGTCTAACAAGCACCCCTTTCACACTCTCAAAAATGTCCCACTTTGGATGTAAACTAGGCTCACCCCACTTTTAGAAGTATCTGTAAGAGGCTTGCCTTTATGTTGTTATTACATTAATCTGAATCTTTATTTAACATAGTATGATATTAGATATCATGGAGATGCTGCTAGGGTCAGTTCGTTTTTTTCTCCTTTTTCTGTATTGGTTCCTTTCCATTTTCACTGGTGGATTTGTCTTCCTCAATTTAGGCCTTTCATTTTTTTTTGTTTGTTTGTTTCTGTAACTTCTGTTGTAGGGCTCCTTCCTTTGCAATACACTTGCTCTCCCTGGGAGAAATCTCATTTTCTCTAGTGGTTTCAATTACCATCCACATGCTGATGTCTCTCATATATTTGCATTTATTCCTACCATCTCATTTTGTGGCTTCAGTTTGCAATTTGTTTTCTTTTTTCTTTTTTTTTTTTTTCCTACTTTCCAAACTTTATTTGCCTTGTATTGAGTAGGATCTTTTATATACATATATTTACTCATTTTAAAGTTATTTATTCAGCATGATTATTTTCACTATTAGATTTCACTATTAGATTTAACTTTCTCACTGGTAACATGCCTGCTTGTCTTAAAGTCTAAATTATATCAGTACTGTTATACTTCACTTCAGCAATGCAAAGTCCTTAAACTTATTTAGCTTTATTCTTCACCTTACCATCTAGTATATTACTGTAGTATTTATTCCACTTTTTTAAATAAAGGTTTTTTGGAAGTACAATATTTATGGAGAAAAGTGCAAAATCATGAACAAAGGTTTTACTGGATTTTTAAAAAACAAAAATCATGTATATAGTGCCTAGTCAAGAAATAAAACATTACTACTCCCTCTGAAACCACTCATGCCTCCTTTCATTTAACCCAACCCCCAGACACCAGCCAAATGGAAGACATTATTCATACTTTGATAGACATAGATTGACTTCAAATCTGTTTTTGAACTTGATATAAATGGAATCATAGGGCATGTAATTCTTCTGTGCCTCACTTCTTTGGCCTAAGATGCCTATGAGATTCATTTACTTTTTTTTAATGTTACAATAATTTATTCTTCCGATGGTTATGCAGTATTTTATTTTATGACTGTACCACATTTTAAAAAAGCTATGTTGCTATTGATAGACATTTGATTATTTGCAATTCTGGGTTATTACAAATGGTGGTGTTATGAACATTTTTCTATATGTCTCTTTATTTGTGTGCATTCCTGTTGAATGCATGCTCAGTTGTAAAATAATGGGTCATAGAATATCCCTTTAGCTTTAGTGGACAATGCCACACAATAGTCCCAAGTGCTTATACTTGTGCTGGATGTGGGTGAAGAATTTCACAGCTACAACTTGGTGTTTCTCTTGACTAGTGTCCTGGAGATATTCTTCATGTCTCCCTATTGAAACTTGTATACCTGACTGCCACATCTTCCTTCATTCTGATTTAATTCCTTATTTACTAGAGTGCAGCCTACAGTAACTTCCTTAACAAAGTGGGAAGTCTGTGGAATGGAAAGGTTTTGAGCTACAAATGGAGACCCTCTTATTGGTAGGTGGTTGGTTATAGAATACCAGGTTAAGTTTATTTTGCCTTGATGTTTTGAAGGCAATGCTCCATTCATTGTCTTCTAGCTTCTAGTCTTGAGGTTGAATAGTTTTAAGATACCCTACTTTTTAGGTATTTTATATGTTACCTTTTAGTTTCCTTTCTGGGAGAGTTTTAGGATGTTGTCCTTGTCCCTGGTATTTTGCAATTTCAGTATGATATATCTTGTGTTTTTTTCGTTCAACCACTTGTTAGGCACTGCGGGAGACCTTTCACTTATTTCTTTGAGAATTCTATAACTCTCTCTTTATTTTCCTTTTTGGTGGGGGGTGGGAAAACTATTATTATTTGGATAATGGACCTCCTAAATTGTTTTTTTTTTTTTTTAATTTTATTGTTGTTGTATTATATCCATCCCCTTTTTGCTCCCCTCTGTCCCCCTCCCCACCCATCCATTCCCCCCAAAGTCAATCCTACCTGTTGTCCATGTTCATGGTTCCTTTATACTAGGTTCTTGTCTAAACTGCTCCCCTTCCTTACTTCTGCCTCCCTAAATTGTTTTTCTAATCTTAATTTTCTCTCTGATTTCCCAACTGTATTTTTATTCTACTTACTAGGATATTTTGTCAATATATTTCTGTTGAATTTGTTATTACTGCTTTCTCATCTTTTGTTCTCTTTTTCTTTCTGAACACCCCCATCCCCTTTTTAGGCTTCTTTTTCTTGTTTCATGTATATAAACTTATTTCTCTGAGGTTATGAATGACAATGTTTAAGTTTTCTTCTGATTCCTATACTGGCTTTGACTTTACTGGGTTTCTTCTGTTCAATTCTCGTTATCATTCTTTCCTGTTGGAGGGCCCTGAAAATTTCTGGTGATCCTCAGATGTACACTTATTTTCAACAGCAGGACCGTGAAGCCCTACCTAACATGTTGGTTATATGGAGTTTGTTGGAGAGATTTCATGGTAAATTCTGGAAGCAATTTTATTTTTCTAAAAATATTTTTAATTTTAATTTTTATATTAGTGTATAGTAAAACTGACTTTTTCGATGTACAGTCTGATTTTTAACATGTGTAACCACCACCACCACCACCACCAGAATCAAGATACAGAACAGTTGCATCCACCCCAAAATACTCTCTTGAGCTCCATCTTTGCAGCCACATCCTCCTTTCACACCAACCCCTGGGAATCTCTCATCTAGTTTCATTTTGTTTTTCAGCAATCATTTATATGGAATCAGATAGTGTGTAACCTTTTTAACACTGGTTCCTTTCACTCCTAAATGCCTTAGAGAGTTATCTAACTTATTGCAAGAAACAATATTTTATTCCGTATGGTTGTTGGATACTATTCTACTCTAAGGATATACCACAGTGTGTTTATCCAATCATCGGTGAAGGATATTTGAATTGTCACCAGATTTGGTGATTGCAAATGAAACTCTTATAACCATTTGTGTAAGGCTTTCATTTGAATATAAATTTTCATTTCTCTAAGGTAAACACCTAGGAATTAAATTACTAGGTCATATGATAAGGGCATGTTTAACTTTAAAAGAAGCTGCCAAACTATTTTCCACTGTGGCTGTTCCATTGGCTTTCTCACTGGTAATATGTGAGGGTTTCAGTTGTTCCTTATCCTCATCAGCATTTGGTGTCATCACATTTTTTAAAAATAATTTTAATATAATATATGTTTTTCATGTATTCTTTGTCATGTATGTGATTTATAAATATTTTCTCCCAGTCTGTAGCTTGCCTTTTTATTATCTTGTTTTTATTTGTGCGTTACCACTTATGTGGCCACTTCTCTTATTTTTCTTTCTTTTTCCCTTTCTAAATCACAGGGAAGCCTGTGTATGTCAGCTGGGATCAAAACTCCTAAGAGATGGGAACTGATGGTATCCAATACAACTTTTGTTAATTTTGATCTCCCAGACTGTGTGTCCATCAGAACCTGTTCGGGCTGTTCCCAAGGGCAGGGTAAGTTGATTGAAGAGGTAAGCTACACAGTAAACAAAACCAACACTTAAGTAAATATGATAAATAGTGGCAAAGCCTTCATGATTTATTATTTCTTTCAGTAATAAAATTGCATCAATAGCAACTGCTGCTCAAAGCACCTGAAAGAAATCCTAGAGAAAGCCAGGTGTTCTCAGTGTGGCTCCTGCACCTCCCAATTCTTTTCCTCTGGTGGTATCTATCACAATAGCACTATTATGTCCTGTCTCTGCGGGACTCCGAGCTTCATGAAGGCAGAAGTATTTCTCCTCTGCTCACACTTCTACCACCAGCACCTAGTAGCCTGGTGCCTAATAGATTCATTGATTAAATTAATGAAAGAAATTGAATGGATAGACACATGACTTATAAACTAACACACATGCAACCTTTATTGAAAGAGCCAGAATTTAGTACTTTATGTTTTCATTAGCCCAAAGTTTGTTGTATGGACAAAGAGAACCATAGGCATTTTTGTTGACTTGTTAATCATATCTCAGAGGTGGTGAGAAATACCTTGGAAAACTCCTGGGCTAAGGTGAAAAGAAGTAGAGAGCAATCTCATTGATTTGATCATTGTAAACAGCCAAACCAAGTAATTCAAGTAAATATGCTCTTGTGGTTTGAATCACCAATTTAGATAATTGTTTGTTTTTTTAATTAAATGAATAATCAGCAAGTCTCTGCTTTACTTTTTTTTTTGCTGCATAGGCAGAGCCAAAAACTCTTTATTTGGGTGGCACCTGAACTTAAAATTGTTGAAACAATAATAGGAATAAAAAAGAATTTATGGCATTTATTTCAAATTACAACTCTTCAGTTCTTTAATAGCTTCACTGTTTCATATCACTCATAAGACACTAGAAAAATGCACTCTACTCTTTACTAGCTCTAATTTGTCCTCTCTGGATAATCTTGACTAAGTCATGTTGTTTATTTGTTTAAAAACTGTCTATTTCAGGCTCTGTTGAAGCAATTGGGTGCACAAAGATAAAAAACCTGTAGTTCTTATCTTCTAGAAACTTTTGATCTAGGCATGAAAGTGAATGTTTAATCCAGTCACTGCCCTAGAGTGTGATGAGCACAATTCCAGAAAACTGAGCAAGGTCAGTGAAAGGAGCTAGGAAGGAGGTCAGGTGAGACTTCATAGAGAGGACTCTTACGTAAGGCTTTGAAAGGTGAATCAAAATTTGCAAGGGAAGATGCGCACAGAAAAATGTTTAAGTATCAGCAGCAGCATAATCAATGAATTAAAATGCCAATAGGACTGCACTGTAGAGTTTCGGGTGGGTATGGTGTTAGATGGACTACAGAAGATGCAGGAGGTTAATCATGGAAGCCTTGAACCCATGGTTTAGTTCACTGTAGGGACTCCACTGGGGTGCAGAATGAAAACATCAGGGCTTCCATTTATTTTTATCTTACTATCTTTTGTGTGTTTTATAATATACATGATGCAGAAGTGTAGTAGCACATGCACTGAAAGATGTGTACTCAATTAAAAATTTTTAATAACAGGGGTGTATGAATTTGAAGACCACTGCCATGGTTTCTTTTTGGGCAACTGGACTAGCAGCATTCAATGAGTCACATGGAGCTGGTGTGAGGAACAGACTGCTAAGAAGTATAGTGCTAGAATTAATACTTAAAAAGTATGATACAGCCCTGGCTGGAGGCACAGTGGATAAGGCGCTGGCCTGCAAACCCAAAGGTCACTGGTTCGATTCCCAGCCAGGGCACATAAGCAGGTTGCAGGCCAGGTCTTCAGCCAGCTCTATAGCTGGAGGCAGGTGAAAGGCAACCATACATTCATGTCTCTCTCTCTTTCTGCCTCTCTCCCTACCCCTCTCTAAAAATAATAAATAAAATCTTTAAAAAAGTGTGATACTAATACTATTGCTATTTGTCCACATGATTAAATGTTGCTTTTGAGGATAAATCTTTCAAGTATAAACTGCAGAAGAGGTGAGGTTAGGCTCATCACAGAAGAAATGAAACAGACAGATTGAGATAGATTAAAAGACTAAACCAAGATAATTTTAGTACAGCTAATAATTAAAAAGTGTGTTATGATTACTATTTGTTCACATGATTTAATGTTGCATTTGAGGGTAAATCTTTCAGGTATAAACTCCATAACAGGTAGGGTTAGATTCACCACAGAAGAACTGGAGCAGGCAGGTTGAGACAGATTGAATAACTAAACAAAGGTACCTTTAGTATTCAGTAATTAGTAAGTTAGTGTTCTGTGTCTCTATTTACCACTAGAACAATTTCTCAACCTTGGCAATATTAGTAGTCTGGGCTGGATTTTTGTTGTTGTTATGGGCATTGAGGATATGTATCAGCATCCTTGCCTCTATCCACCAGATGTCAATAGCCCTGCCATCCACCCAGTGTGACAGCTCCAAATGATTCCAAACAGGGTCAAATGTCCTGGTTGACAAATGCTGCCCTAGAATATGGGCTGTATAAAGGCAGTGTCAATACCGTTGTTTTCCCACTGGCATACTGGAAACACTTAGGAGTTTTTTTCTTGAATAAATGAGTGAGTTGCAAGACTATATACATATGCAATATAAAGTACTGAAAACATCCCAATGAGTTAAGTTGTTATTTGTTATAATGATCCTCTGTGTCATGTGTTACACTCTATCTTCCATTTTATAGGTGGATTTACTGTGAAGACCAACCAGTTGAAGTTTATAAACTCTCCAAATGCAGTAGCATTTCCATTTCCTCACGCTGCGATTTTAGAAGACTTGGATGGGTCTCTGTCTGGGAAAAATGGAAGTCACATTCTTGCTTCTATGGAAACCCTCTCAGCTTCTTGTTTGGTCAATGCTAGTTTCAGTCAGATGGTCCCTGGCAGTGTCTGTGGGGAAGATGTTCTCTTTCATCGTATGTCTATTGGATTGTAAGTTGCATTAACTTTACTTTTTGGTTTGCTAATAAGCATACATATATCATTCAGGCTCTTGAGGTTAATACATTTGATCTTAGCTGAAAGGCTGAGGAATGATGTTGAGGTTTATAAAAACGGAATTGTTTTCTAGATTCTATTTAAAGTATTTAGTTCTACACAAGTGTTGTGGGAATAATTTTGACAGCTGTCAAATCATAAGTTATGTTAGTTTAGGCTGATTCAAATGGCAGCCAACTTTCAATACCACTGGCTCAGAAACTATCCATGACCTCTTATTCCCATTTTGAGATAATAGCTGCCTCTGGAAAAAACTTGCAACCAGTGGAGAACTTGAAATATATTTAAATTAAAGTTTTCAATAATGTCCATTTCTATTTATATACAGTTACTCTCCCCAAGCTCTTTTTAAGTGTTTGGTATGCTCTAGGGAAGCAATTTCTGATGCCTTCCCATTACTTGTCAAGTTGCTTCACTCCAGTTTATTTTCCTTGTTAATCTCATGAACTACTGGATTTGTTCAATACATTTCCTATTAATATTTGAGCAAGTACTCCTTGGTTATGCTAATCAAACTATCATTAAGTTAGCAGCTGGGCTGTTTACAATATATAATAGGATTGCTTCTGCCCTCTTTGATTTCCAGGTAATGGTTGCTGAGTGTCTAGGGTTCTATCTTTTACCTATTTCAAGTGCATTGTATAGGTTTAGCCACACTTCTTTCCTTCTTGTTTTAAGTGTCTTAACTGTATGAATGCTAAGTCAAATGTTGCAGCTAGTGCAGGGGGGCAGCTTTCTTTAAACCAGTAAATTTCAGAGAGTGAGTCAATGTGGTCAGGATTGCTTTAAGTCTGTATTTTGAGTGCATATGGAATTAGTATCTTGAAATTCTGTTTTAAAAGCTTCATAATACGCTGCTAGCATCAAATAGTCTGAATTTCTTTTTCACTTTTGCTCTCTGGACTGTTTATTATTCCAACTAATGTTAACAGGCCCAATTTCAGTGAGTAAAATAGCAGTTGTGACGGGATATATTTTTACTATTAATCATTTTGATTGTGCAGAGTATGACTTTTAAAAAAAAAATCCTGACAGATGCATTCTGGTAGTTATTTTTGTGATTTCTTTGTACCAAAGGTGTTTTTAATGAATCTTGTCAGTTTTATAAAAGTTAGTGATTTATTTCTTACATGATTTTTTTTGCAAATAATGAAAATTAAAAGACTTGTGTAGTTAAAAAGAACATTATGTGCTTATATTTATTTCTGTGTTCTTTATATTCCTTTTTTTATGCCTTATTTTGAGACCAATTAGGAGACTGTCTCTTGGAGAAATAATGGCGGTGTTAGCACTACAGAAATAATTTTGTCTGAGAATCTGTTCCTGGAGATCTTTAGGACAGTGTACTTAGGTGCTTACCTTAGCAGAGGGTCATGATCCCAGCATTTAGGGATTGATCAGGTCAAAAAGATAATAATCCTGAAACAATATTCTAAGTAACTTCAAAAGGCTCCTACTAATTGTCTTGGTTTGTCTGGAATTTTCCTGGTTTTAAAAAGAGAACAATCTCATGTACCAGAAACCCCTTCAGTCTTGAGAAAAACAGGATGGTTGGTCACCCTACTCTCTATTCTTCTATTTAAAATTTTTTTCAGGTTGACCCACAGTCTATAAATGCCTAACTATCCCAAATTAGCTCCAGGGAAGTCTCTTCAGGCTCCCAGATATAAGTCTCCTGAACCCAGAGTCTTCATCCCTAGGATAAGATGATTAGATTAAATGGTTTCTAGGGGTTTGCTAGTCAAAATGCACTAGAATCACTTGGGGTTTTTTAAGGAAGGGGGAATGGAAGATCGCACCCCTGACATCCTGAATCCGAAACCCCATGTGATTTACAGTCAACTTTGAGAAGCACTGCTCTAAGGTCTTTCTAACTTTATTTTCCTATGATTCTATCCTTAGCAATTTGTGCTCAGTGACTTGATCTTTGTCCCAGAGCATTATAACCTCATTAGGAGCATGTCAGAGCTAATGAGCAATTTGAATTCAGCATAGATGCAAACTTTGCTGCATTTCAGGGAGAAAGGATTAATTTATTGTGCTATTTGTCCTGGAGCAAGCACCCTAAGAGTTGATTTACAAAGCTCTCACAGTCATGATCTTCTGGGTTTGTATGTTGATGGAGATCTGATATGGCACAAGCACCCTGCTGTCTTTACTTTGGACTCTTACCCTCAGCAAAAGGTCCCAGAGGACTGGGCGTGTGGCCTTGCATAAGTGCTCAAACAAAACACCACATTTCCCTTTTGCTAACAACCAAATAACTGGAGTGGAATTTTTCCTGGGAAAAAAATTGCCCCAATTTCACTGTAACTTCTTTTTCTTGACATTGGCAACCTTCTGGTCTGTCTTTCACTACCTTATTTATGTCTGATGGGTACCCATATTTGTGGCACTTCCTGTTCTATCACTTCCACTGACGCTACCTTAGCAGTTGGGTTGACAGATGCATGTAAATATTTGGCAGTTGGTAAGAATATTAATACTTAGGCGACAAAATAATCTCCAATCTTTATAAGGCAGAGTCTAGTTTTATGTTTCGTTAAAATGACAAGATGCTTGATCTTCAGGAAAGCTGTTTCTACTGTTCCCTTCCTCACCAGCTCTGAGAACAGGCTTTCTGCAGGAGCCACAAGTATTCTTGATGGCGGTCTTTTCCCAGCCTCTCTTTTCACCAATCTCATCTACCAAGCCCATCCTCCCTGATAAGACAAGGGGTGGTGTTAGTACTTGCTACCAGTGTAAGGCCAGACCTCATTTCAGAAAAACATGTCAGTGATTTATTCTCTCTAGAAGTCTCATAATGATGACGACAAGCCTAACATAGTGCTTGGATTTCTCCATCCCCAAATTTAGATAAATGTTTTCTTTTGTACACAGATAACTCCATGGAACAAGCATAATATTCTCAGCAAATTTTTATGTGCTCCTTTCAGATCTCCTTTGTAAGTGTCTTTCCTATTCCTAAAGTGCTCGTGTTTCTTAGGGTTCTACACGGAACTTTTCTTTCTTTTAAGTCATACTCTTTCCAGATGACCTGGGTTATCTCACCACCTCAGTTAACATTCACTGAAGATTCTACATTTTCTTTCTTTAGTCTACTGCAGAGCTATAGTGAGCTCTGAAGCCATTTATCCAACTGCCCTTAAGATTTGCTGAGATTATAGCCACTACTGAATACTTGAAACATGGCTCACCCAAAGTGGAGATGTGATATAAATGATAAATTACGCACTGTATTTCTAAGACTTGCTATGAAAAAAAGAATGTAAACCATATCTTCATAATTTGTTTATATTGTGTTTAAGTGATACTATTTTGGATATTTTGCATTAAATATATTCAACTAATTTCACCATTTCTTTTTACTTTTTAATATAGCTACCACAAAACTGAAGGTTATGCTTTTGATTACATTAATGGCTTGAATTAAATATAATTCAATAGAAATATCTATTGAGCAGCAATACTTTCAGTACTTTCACCAGAGTGCATTGTAGGCATCTAAAACCCATCCTGCCAAACCTGGATTTATGATTTTTATCCACAGACCTGTTCCTTACTGGAGATTTCAGGAAATGCTTCAATTTCTAAACCAGAACCACAGAGTCATACGTGACTCATCTTCTTACCTCATTTCACATTTCAATCACCTACCAAGTCCCATCCATTTTACCTCTTCCAAAAATTCACCTGGAGTCTTTCCACTTCTCTCCTCCCAAATTTTCCCTGCTAGTCCAGGGAATACCTCTCTCCTGAATAATCATAGCAGCCTCCTAGTTTGTCACCTTGCTATACTCCCATCCTTGAACTTTATAACTGAAGATCTAGTCTTGCTATTCATTCATTCCCTTGCTTGAAACTTTTTAAGATTTCCCAGTGCTTCTGGAAAAAAGTCCAACATTCTTAATATCTCAAAGGCCCTTTATGACTTGTTCCCTGTTTATAATTCCAGCATTCTCTCTCAACACTCTGTCCCACTTCCTTGCGTTTTATGCCTCAGAAACACTCTACTTCTTTGTGCTTTACAATTCATAAGGTTCAACTTGCAGTGAACTCAGCAGGAAGGTCATTTTCTCTGGTTAGCATTTCTGAGTTTTCTGTACAGGTTTTGATATACCTGCTGTGTGCTGGCTTTGCATACTTGCATTAACCAATACTCATAGCACCTACATAGCTTAAAAATTGTCCATCTTTTCTTGTAGGTGGCATGTAGGGCAACAATAGAGTTTTTTCTTTAATGTGTGTGTGTTTATGTTATGGTATCTGAACTCATGTTGATACACAGCGACTTGATATAATTGGTATTGAATAAGTGGGTATTATTGAAAGAAATGTCAGACTCTCCAAATTCTTCCTCTAGGGTCCTTACTGCTCATTTCTAATTTAGGGCATGTTTATGACGAGCCCCCGCCACTCAACTTTTCTTCAGAAGACCCAGGATTCAGGTGCTGTCCTCAGTCTTTATTTCTAAAATTCCTAGGAACATCTAATACTTTCATAATGTGTTTTGGGCTTTTGCTTTCCTGGGGCTATATTGACCAGATGACTTATTTTAACTGATTCTTTCTCCACTCTGCCCTATTCCATGCCTATTGAATCAGCACTTTGCCTACATTTATGATTGTTTTCTTGACCTGGAAATGTTTATACATAGAATTGTGATGGGGAAAATGAGAAGTAACCCTTAAAATTACCATCTAGGAATTATTATTATTATTGTTATTATTATTGGTCTAAAATAGGTCAATAGGTCCTTCAATTGTCATAGTCTTATTCAGATGGCAGTAAATTGAACCTTGATCTGTTTTTCAATTATTAACTGTATTGAGTGTGAGGTAAATGAAAAGAGTTGAACACATGTTGTAGGTTGGCCAATCAGTCCTTCTGAGTTTTTATAGGATGCTCTTAAAATAAAGTCAGGATATATGTATCTATTTAAAATTATTATTATTTTTTAATCTGAAGAATAGAGAAAACTCATTTGTAGATGCATGACATAGCTCCCCTCCAACTTCCTAGGTGTATTTTGGACAAGTTACTGCACCTCTTTTTGCTAATGAGCATAATAATACTTACCTCACAGGGTACTTGCCTGGCATGTAGTAAGTGCTCAATACATGTTGTCTTTAAAAAGTCTATTTTACATTGGTGATTTATTTTACGAAATAACATAAAACATACTACTGACTGAATAAAATACTATAAATTATGTTTCTGAGAAACCAATGCCTGGAAAGGGAATTAAGTTTGCTTAATCGAATTTGTGAAAAACAGCAAATATGTTCTGATACTTACATGGCATTGTACTCATCCAGCAAAGCCTCCTAGGCCCTCAGATTCTGGAGTCATTCAGGACATAGCTTTTGTTTCATTGTTACCCAGTACTTTCTGTTTCACCCTTCATGTTTCTCCTGGAAAAGGAAAGAAAAGGTTAATGCTCTTGTTGATCTCCTTGATTCTTAGATCTTGCTTAATATCCTCCCCTGTAGTGCTTGCGTTCAGTTTTTACCTATGTAACTGCTCTTAATGTGTCAGTGTTCAAAGTATGAGGCACCCCCTGCCTCTATGATGCAAAAGTAAAGAAGAGTTCAAACGGAAATTTTGGCCTACCTTTCCCTTTAATAAGCCCCTAACTCTCCTTCCTAGGGATAAATAGGTATAGCATCACTAATGGTATCCTTTCAGTCCTCAAAAACGAAACCCAAGTAAACACCAACGTGAGACCAAAAAATAAAAAACAAAACAAAACAAAACAAAATTCCAAGAAGAATTATCCTCTCTTGTCAGTAGAAGTTACAGAAGTAAAATAGAAAAATACCTAAATATAATAATGAACCCCTAAACTGAGGTATGCCACCAAATTATACCACTGAACATGACATTGGAAAGGGGCTGACAGTGAGCTTGCGAGCTGGTGTCAGTCAGCTCCACCATAGTACCAGGTGTGTGTCTGTGTATAGTGTGTGTGTGTGTGTGTGTGTATGTGTATGAAGACAAGCTTCCTAGTCTAAATCCCTACCTGATGTATAAAATTATTTTTCAATATCCTTGACAAGTTCTTATCTACTGTCTGTTTGTGTAGCTTCAACAATGGTCTTCTCATGCTCTGAAGCAGCCATTTAAGGTAGATTCAACAGATCAAGAGAAGAGATGCAGTAGTGTATGAATGATTGTGTTATGTAGGATGATAAATATCTGTTGCTTCCTTCATGGATTAAAATAGAATACATAAGAAATATTTTCTTAAGTGTGTTGCAAAAACTGTAGACACTACCTATGAAGAGGTGGTAGGTGTGTTCTTGGGCTTCTCTATAATAGACTATTATTCTTTAGCCAACTCTGAAAAATGATAGACAGAAATGCACACCTGTAAAGTCATGGAGAAGTGGTCTTGGGTTGTGCCTGTCAGAAATATGAGTTAATAAATCATATTTTTTTGTCTTTTTGCCTACTCATCTTGTTTATTATATGAAGTTAAGGATTGTTAAAAGTTTAGGGGAAAGACTGAATATTGTGGCTTCTTCTTTTTCTTATGTTTCTTATTCACAAGGAAAAATACTGAAGTTTATCCCAACCAATAAGGGTATATAACAGAAACTTATTGATATTAAATATTGCTGGATGGTATGGTGGCAGGTCTTAATGTGTCAGTGTTCAAAGTATGAGGCACCCTCTGCCTCTATGGTGCAAAAGTAAAGAAGAGTTCAAACGGAAATTTTGGCCTACCTTTCCCTTTAATAAGCCAGTTATTGGTTTTCTGACAAGGACTTGTTATGAGCCTGGTGTATTTTTAAAGGATGCTCAGGCCAGGCTGTGCCACAAAAAATGTGTTGGCTGTGTCCCAAATTTCAATTTTGTCCTCTTTGTGAAGTAAAAGATGAGAGGGCAGCAGCAAGCACTAATATCCAGAAGATGCAAGCAGCACCATTCGCGGCTAGTTATTATGATGTGTCTGGCTTAGGGGATGTGTAATTAGAAAGTGTTTATTTCACAATTGTTCTGAATTGAGAGCATTGAGAGCTCAATGCGGCATTTGCCTTAATACACAGAGACATGGACCCTCAGGAAAAGTAAGCTAATGGTAAATACAAACCAGGGTGTTAATATTAGTTCTTATTGGTATTGCTGATTGCCTAACAAATCCTTGGTGGGTAGTATACATTCAACAGTTCCACATAGTCTATGGGCACTAAATAACAACTAGTATTATAAATTGGTGCATAGGCTGGAAGTTTTATAGATGATAGTGCTATATTTCTAAAGGAAAATACTGCTTAATTAAAAACAGTTTGGGTTATTTAAAAACAAAAAACAAAAAACAAAATTTAAGGCACCCTATTTAACAGGAAAAGAAAATGAAAGGCTTACAGTTCTTATATACAGGAGCTGCTGCTGATGTAGAGGTAAGGGTTAACACTGAAAATGGACTGGTTGCCTCCTGATTTCTTGCACATAAAGCCATGAGAAGTTCAGGGAGAGACTTCTTCCCCTAGTAATGAAGCTCTTTGCTGCTAATGGCCCATGCAGACTCCCTTGGCTCCTCCAAATTAGAAATACTTTTGTGCTCCTTTGCTTCATTAACAGTAAAGAGAGGGAGATTGGTGGCTATTTAGGGCACTGGGAAATTGGTGGCTATTTAGGGCAAGTGAAAATTGTAGTAATTATGGTTGGTAAATTCCCTTCATGGTGTTCTTTGGCTTTTGGTGCTTTTCAGAAGAGCCTACCTCTGTCACAGCTGGCATTTGTCCTAGGATGAGAGCCTTTTGAATTTTTGGCCCCAGTCATGGTCAACACAGGGCCTCTTGCCTACTGGGAGATGATGGGTCTTTTACATTTTGATTTGCTTTTCAGAATGTACCATATGCGTCTTGCCACTTCTAGCTGTGATTAAAGGTATATTGAATAACATGTAACTCCTCTACCTATATGACATTTCTGAAAGCTGATGCCACATGTGAGTACCGGTGAACTTGCATCCCAAATAAACTTTGGTTGAGATGGATGGGTGTCTTGATAGCATCAGAGCAAATGCATGAAGGAGGAGGAAGAGTAAAGGATACTTTAGGATCCCAATGCGCTATGGTGATCCTAAAGCGCAATGGTTTCTGGTTGATCCAGGGATTAGCATCAAATAAGAAGATACTGGTTGGAAGGAAATGGTGTCACAAGAAAGGTACAAAGCCCTAAAGACAAATAGAACCAAATTAATGTTAGAATTTAGTTGCTTTACAATATTTGAAGAGGAGGTGAGCTTTATAAGAACCTTCTGAAGCTGGGGAGTATGGTCTGAAAATAGCTCCTTCCATAATTGAAGTTACAATTTATAGACCTAAACCAGGCAAACTTACATCCTGAATATTGATTTGTAAATGTGATGCTGATAGAAAATGAGAAATAATTAAATCTAGTCCAAATGACACTGCTGACATTAAGAAGCATTTGTGGAAATATCTACCCAACTGATATTATAACATACTGAGGTAATATTTTCATAATATTCAAGATGGTATGTATAATATCTTAAGAAAAAGGTGACAAAATATAGGTTGGAGGAATTAGATGTAGACAGATGCATTGATAAATAGAATTCTTCTTTTGGTCTATAGCTGTTTGAAAAACCTATTTGTAAATGTGATTTAATTGATGAACTTGACTGGAAAAATAAGAGTTCTTAGAGAAACCTTAGCATTTTCCTAAATCAGGGCTCACTATTAGTGTAGTTTGCTTGTAGATGCCCAGGTGGGGTCAGACCACTAAACATGTTTAAAACTCATTTTGGCAAATATCTTATTGATATGGAGGTTGATGGTATCATCAAGCTCTATAATTTATGATCAAACTGCTTATTTCCTTTGATTAATAAGTTTACAAGAAATCTCCTGCTATTCTGGGTAGACTTCTCTGGTGGGGGGAAGCATCACTACGAAGTGGCCAGTTGGAGTGCTCTAGTCCATTTAACACTTGCTATTCATTCAACAAACGTTTATTGACTACCTACTATGTGAAGGACAGTTTTATTTCTTCCTGTGAATTATTAAATGAAAATTCTGTTTTATCAATTAGTTTCTTCTGGATTTAGGGCTTGTGATTCTTTTCCCAGAGTCCATATGTCCCCTTGAAGACTGAAAAGATACACTTTTAGAACCTGGAACACTAAAAATCATTCCTCCACTGTTGGGAATCCCATTTATACATTGACAATGGTACTGATGGCAGCCAACTCATTTACCTCTGGGTAAATGGTTCCAGCTTATCTCTTCTTTATCACATTTGTTTTACATATATTTCTCAGTAGCCTATCTTTATTCATTAAATGTAGTATAATAGTTGGCCCAAATTGTACTGGATGATCTCCCAGGACTCTGGGACTTGTGGCTTTGAACAGGGGGAGTGAGAACCATGATGATCAAAGACAAATGGCTAGAAGATAGAGGAAGAAAATGAAGCTTTAGATTAAAATGTAAAGCTAAAGATTAAAATTTAAAAACAAATATCATACTGTATATGTTTCTCTACCTTTCTTCCACCCTCCCTGCCCTTCTCTCTAAAAATAATGAATAAAATCTTTAAAAAATTAAAAAAATAAAGATAAATAGCAGTGGAATTTTAGGATGCAAACATCTGATGACTAGAAGAAGGTACAGGATAAAATATGGAGAAAACTGCTGCAATGGATTAGAAGTCAGAGCACATTACCTTCATGTTGACTCTGATTCTAAGACTATGACTTGAGGATTCTCCTTTAGTTCCAATTTGAATTCTGATATATATGTGAAAAAAACCTAAGGATCCTAAGCTCAAAAAGGACCCCCTCCCCCCAACAAATTTCTAAAGATTCAGTTAAAGCTACATAGGAAAATCTTGAGGAAAAGTAGTTCTTTTATTTCCAATGCCTTAATCATTCTGCACCACTTTAATTAGTTAACAGACGAAACCAACACATCTAATCTTATGAGATATATGTATCAAGGCTCTGTATTACAAAAGGTATTAAGTGTGTTTTTAGTGACCAAATATCCTGAATAAACCTCTAGACATTAAGTAGTACAGGACGGCAAACCTGGCACATCTGAGGTTCTTTTTTTAAATTTTATTGTTGTATTACATCCATCCCCTTTTTTGCTCCCCTCTGTCCCCCTCCCCACCCACCCATTCCCCCCAAAGTCACATCTGAGGTTCTTACATGAGCTCTAGGTAGATGTTGTTGGGCTTGGTGATGGTTACTGAATATTTGACACAGATTATCTCTTTTAAGGTTCACAGTAGCTACATGAGATACATCCTACTGTTGCCTTCATTGAAAAAAATAAAAGGAAATTAAAACTTGAAGAGGGTCAATAATTTGTCCAAGTTCCTATACCTCGTGCATATGGATTTCTAGTTTACACTGTTTGACGGTAGTGCCCAAACATTTAACACTAAAAACAATTTCCTTTTATAATATGCCACTGGATTGTAAATTGGCCTTGGATATGCTCAGGCCACACCTCACTTTGAAAACCCAACATCCTTCATCTCATTTCCCTCCTCTTTGAGAATTTAATTATCTGCCTGCAGCAAAATGCCACAGTTAAAGATTCTCATGAAAACTAAACCAAAGGGAGAAAGACAGTCATAATGTGTATTGATTTTTTTTTCTTGCTTAATTTTTTTCTTTCCACTTTGACTTTCACTTAGGGTCTTAGCATGTGGCTAAATCTATTTATGTTCTAGTGAAGTCTTAGAAATTACCTTCTGGGGTGGGCTATGTAGAATAATTTGCAGAAATGAAAAAAATTTCTAGTTCAACTTGTGACATTTACATAACACTTTTACCAGATTCTGCCTCAGCTTCCTCTTTTGGTAAAATGCGGTCCTTCTAGAAATCCTTTATATATATTAGGAAATTGGCACCAGCTTTTGGGAGAGTTCATTTGTGCAGTCTTTCTTCATGTAACAAACATGCTTGGAATGCCATGTGAAGGGTCCTGGGCCAAGGTACCAAAAAGAAGAAAATATTTCTAATTTAAGGCTCTTACAACCTATGTTAGCAAACACAAAAGCAAACCCAGAAACATGGAGGTGCTGTAGTAGGTGTGAGCACTGTGCATGGCAGGAGCCATGAGAGGGAGGCCTCCTCTTCATTCTGGGGAAGGCTACTGATGCTGTCTGGCTGGGCTGCTGGAGGTGGGCTTCTGAGAGACCAGGCCCATCAGGTTCTGGGTCCCAGCCATTGCTTCCAATAGGTCTAGCTAATAACTAAATGATATGCTTTCTGCTGTGGATAAACCTGACCTACAGAAAAATTCTGGTCATGTAATAGCATAGACGGTACTCCTGTAATATGTGAATTCATTGAGATGGCATTTTAATGACTTTCGTTCTGAGTGTTACTACCTCCAACCCCCGCCAGAGGAGTGAAATGCTAAAACCTCCATAGATGCACCAACAAGGCAACACATGGAAAGAATAGAAGACAGGTTATAGCTGATGGAAGAGGAGTACATTAGATTCAAAATAAATTACATTCATTGTTTTTTCTTTTTAAATTCATGTTAGAACTAATGCTCCAGATGCTTCTTATGACTTAACCATGACTGACAGCAGAAATAAGACAACCACTGTCAAATACGTGTGTGACACATTGTCTAACCCTTATGGCTGGATGGCTCTGCTCTTGGATCAGGAGGCCTACTCACTGAGATTTGAGACTCCTTGGATCAACAGATCTCTGCAGGTAAGGTACTCAACGGTGTGTTCCATTTCCAAGGGGTTGTTATGTTTCATTTTGTAAAAGAATAATTTGCAGGTAAAAGCATCTTCTGGTGTTCATAAAGAAAGCCATAGCAGCATTTTCAGCTAGAAGAATAAAACCTGAATACGAGATAGGTTTTCTTTTTAACTTGAAAATTGTATAATCTGTTTAAATATCACTTTAAATGCAGAATGGTTCTGCCAGAATCTTGGACTTTATTAATACAATGAAACACAGCTTCTAAGCAATCTATGTAATTGTAATTTTATATTATGGATTAAGAACTAATTTAACCCAGAGAAAAGTTCTGTAGCCCTAGAGAAATGTCTTAACCAAGCATTTTTACATTGCGTACTGCCACCTTGTGGTGAAAGATTAACTTACAAATGAAGGTCTAGACTTGCATTTGGGTTGGTTTGAAGAACTCAAATGATTCAGGAGGGCAAAGACAGGAATAGTCATGTAGGAAGTAGATACATTTTCTGGGGAAAAAACCAGCCGTCACCTAGATTTTCTCAAAAGTTTGCTTGTTCTTTTAACACGTTTCTTTTTGTCTCATTGTAACACATTTTCTCTAAAAGTCATGAGAGCATTTTAGGGAACTAGAATCTGCTGTAGAAGAACCATAGTTCTGAGGAATTCAAAGCAGAATCTCTATCCTCTTACTATTCCCTGAGAGTGGAGAGCTCTTTCTTTCCCTGGAGGTTCCCATGAGAACATTTCAGGAATTTTCATAAGGTGAAGGCAGCAGATTGGTGACTCTGCAGATAGACATGCTGGATTTCTATCCTAGCTCAGCACTCCCCCATTTTGTGATATGGGACAGGTTTCCTGAACCATTGACTACCTCACTTCCCTTATCTGTAAAATGGGACAGTAATAGTAACAATTACAGGGAACTTGACAAGGATTCAGTGATAGTGTTAACTACTACTGTTATAAAGAAATGACACTCCTATCATTGTCTGCCTCTTCAAATTAAAGGAATTCTAGACCTGGCTCTCTTTCTTTAAGCTGTTTGACCTGAGACAAGTCAATCCACTTTTCTGGGTCTTGATTTTCTTTTCTGTTAGTGAATGTTAAACAAAAAGAAACTTATGGTATCCTTCAGTCCTTACAATGTGTGATTTTGTACTTCTGGTTATGAGTTCTTTATGGCATGCATTTAAATAAACCCATTTCCCAGTCTGGGTGTGAACTATCCTATTTCTAGACTATTCAGTGTTCTCTGTGACTCTTTTCTGGAGGGAGTCTTCCTTACTGAATGAGTTCTGTTGTACTTTTCTCTCACTTCAAGTACTCAGCAACATTCAGCAACTTTGCTTCTGGAAATTACCTCCTACTGATGCACACAGTCCCATGGTCTTACCCAGACATCTTCATAAAGTGCGGGAGCCGAGTGGGGTGGTCCCTTCCATCCCTTCCATCACCTGGTAAAGACCTAGGCTGTGACTGGTTCTTCAATAGCCACCTGAGGCAGCTCACCTACCTGGGTAAGTATAACTGGATGGGCACTTTGAGTAAATGGTAGTCAGAAACCACCATTTACTCTTGAGTTTCAAATATTAGTGCTATGAAACAGTGAGGAACAGAGGGGACAAGTTATGGTTGAGTGGGTGGGCTGTAAAATCCAACTGCCTAGGTTTAAGTCCCAGTTCCAACACTTACTAGCTAAGGGACAGTGAGCAGTGACTCTCCCCTTTAAGGCTCAGACTCCTCTTGTGTACAAGGAGGTAATAATAGGACCTGCCTTAAAAGATAGGAAATGAAATAAAGGATAACATGCAAAACTTTTTTTTTTTTTTTATCAGAGTGCTTAACCAACAGCAAGTGCTTAATAAAGGTTTGTATTAATATTTCCAATTAACTTTAAGGTACTGTTGCATTTGTAGAAAGATCATATGCCCAGAAAGACAGGATGGCTGGTTATGGCCACACATACTAGGAGCAGCAGAGAGTGCAGGGAGGGAGGGAGGGCGGGGGAGAGAAAGAGAGAAAGAAGAGGAATGGAGAGTGAAGGAAGCTAAGAAGGAAGCCTTGGGAGGGAATTTGAGGTCAGAATGATGAAAAGGCATGGAGGGCTCACCTGAGGACTTGGGGCCTGGGCTGTCTCTGTATTGTGTCAAGATGCAGCCTCGAGATGAAGAACCCAGGACCCTCATCTTATAGGACCAGAAACCTTTTAGTGATTTCAGAATAACAGATGGCTAAGGGACCTTTTTATTGTGCATGTTTCACAGGAGATTTCTTTTGACTTCCTGGTATTCATCTCATATTCCTTTTCCAAACCATGTCAGCACTGATCTCTCTGAGCACTGTGATGTCCATTCAGGAGTACCTCACCTCAGTGTGGTCTGTAAGGAGAATCTGTCCAAATGGGTCTCTAGAATGACAGTTTTATTAGTCTTAATTGGTATTAATAGATCCTGGTCAAATTCAGGGGAACTCATCAGCAGCTCAAGTCCCAGTTCCTGCCATAAGCCAGACTTCTCCCTAAGGATATGGAGAGCTGGGCAGTTGTCCTGAGTCCCTTGTCCCTGTCACTTGTGCCTAGCTATATGTCAACTGAGTTGGAGCTGCACTTGAGCCCTGGGACAGTTAAATTTTAATAGCACCAGAGAGAAGAGTATGGTACTTCCCTGGTACTCTTTATCTTTGCCAAATGCGTGTTGTATATTTTATTTGCCCTGAATTATACTGTTCAAATTGTATTTTTGATTTAATCCATCCGTAAATGTGAACTGAAACTGTCAAAGCTCAGGATGGAGAGAGAACCTGTGACTTTTTTACCACTAGAGTTGAATACGGCCATTAGCAAGAGCAAATAGTTGCTATTAACATTAACTATGACTATTCACTTGATGTATATTCTGGAACCAAATTTAACTTCAAATTGTTCTCATTCTGTTACTTAGTGTGCTCTTCAGAATCATGCCCATTGGTCAGATTCTGTTTATGAACTGTGAACTAATTTGAATTCTCACATAAGACAAAATAATAAAGGAACATTTGGGGCTTAAAGAAAGAAAATTATGCAGTTACAGATTTCCTTCCCCTTCGAGAGTATCATATATTGATTTAATAGCAACTTATACCATTATCCTATAAATACACATATGAAGTCTGTCCCAAAAGTGTTGACCATGCAAACTTTTAATTATATTGACATTGGCTCAATACTTTTGAGACAGACCTCATATATGGTATAAATATACATCTGTGTAAATAAATAAATAAATATCTCTATATAGGTGTATATACATATATTGCATGTATATGATGTGGATGGATATTTTAGTATAAACATTTTTATTAGGTATATAGTTTTCATTAATTTTTACAAAATTCTTTGTGTCAGAATACCTTAGTATTTCCACCTTTGAATAATATGAGTTGGGGAAGAAACAGGAAGTTTCAGAGGGTTGGTGGAAAGTTTGATAAACTTGGAGACCCTGGTTTTTTGGAGAGGCTCCCCTGTGCTCCAGTTAGTGGCTTTCAGGGGCTAGAGACACTTATGCTCCCATTTCTGGGCCGGCACTGTGAAGGCATGAGGTCTTGGGAGGAAGGGAGGCCTGTGCAGCTGTCCTCACTGGTGTCCTACACAGCTCTGCCTGGTTGTGCGGATTTGCTTATGATTTGGAATCTCCTTTGTATAAAGTTGACAGCATAATTAGGAAGGTTAGGGATGCCCTAATGTCTACATGTCAGTGAGGTAGTTAGTTAGAGCTGGGACCCCGGAAGACCTCGGCAATAGTGTTCCAGTCCTGCTCCATGCATTTTACATATTGATTAGTTTACTTTCAGCTCTTGTTTTTGTTTTTTTTTTAATCTTCTCATTTTATAGGTCTTTATAGGTCTGTGACTGGGATATTTTACATAAAATACATATATCTAAGAAGAAAGCCTAAGCCAAGGTCTCACAGTCCATGAGGGCATATTCCTAGGATGAAAACACAAGCGGCGCGTTATGTGTACAAAAGTTTCATTTAATTGTAGGGAAACTGCTTGACCTTCTTCAGGAGCACCGAGTTTACTGTAGGACTTTCAGGGTGGGTGTAGGGGTCCGGCTCCTTTTCCTGGCTGGAGGTTCATTCAGTTGCTTCATTGATAGCTGGCTATGCTTCATTCATTTGTTGATCACTTGTGAATGCATCATCTTTTGTATTATTTGTGACCTTACCACATCCCCCAGGTCAAGGCATTTTTTTTTTTTTTTAAATCACAATTATCTTCATTTCTTCCATTTGGCTACTTCATATGGGCTTTAAGATACCTGACCCATCTTAGATGCAGCAGAGAATGGAAAAAATCAGAACCCAGGCATTCTGGCTCCTAGCCATGGATCTCTCCACTAGAGTGTGCTGCCTGCTAAATAATCATTGATCACTGACCACAAAGGGTGGGGTTGGGGGGGCATTGCTCTGTAGGGTCACGGGAGAAGACTTCTCACTGATCCCTAGTGACAAAGAAAAAGAAAAAAATCCTGCACATCTAATATGATTTGACCCTTGCATTTCTCTTCTGTTCCAAGGCAAGTTTTGTCTTTGTTCAGCAAATGTCTTTATGGAATGCAGGTTCTTTGGAAAGCTTCTGGCTAGAGCTTAGGGCTTAAGGTTTTAATCAGTGGCTGGCGGGCTATTTTACCTGGGGCATGGAATTATAAATGCTCCATGCCTCAATAGCTTCATCTATACAGCCAGGTTAAAAATACTTATCTCCTGGCATTGTGGTGCAAAACACCTAAACATCTTTTTTTTGTGCGTGTGTGGTTTTGTGGTGCAAAACAACTAAACAAAGTAAATTTTTACTTTACTACATATTAGTAAACTACACATGTTACTTTACCACAAATTTTCTCAATAGATTATTTATCTAGCATTTCTCTGGAAGATTACCAATGTCACAAGCCTTGAACTCATCCTAACCTTTCTGAAAGAGTCTCATTTTATTTTCCTTGACTAGATTTTGTTAGATAACTGAGATTCACGATAATATGACATATGTGATGTATTGTTCCCAGGACTGAAATTTAATACCACTTAAGCAACTGCTACCCACAGAATAAGACAACCTCACTCATTTAAAAATACCTTTTAAACCCTGACTGGTGGTGCAGTGGATAAGGCGCCGGCCTGCGAACCCAAAGGTCGTTGGTTCGGTTCCCCAGTCAGGGCACATAACCAGGTTGCAAACCAGGTCTCCAGCCAGCCTCGTAGCTGGAGGCAGGTGAAAGGCAACCATACGTTGATGTCTTTCTCCCTCTCTGCCTCTTTCCCTTCCCCTCTCTCTAAAAACAATAAATAAAATCTTTAAAAAAAAAATACCCTTTAAAAAGATTGCTTCATGTTGTCTTTCTGCCTAAGGAGCCACTTAGGAAAAGAACCGCAAGTAAAGTACCTGTGTGCTACAGCTGTGTTAGAACCCAGGCAGGACGATATGATGATAAACTATTGTGAATGGAGGGTGTGGACTGTAACTTCTGTGCCAAGCGTGGGAATGGGTATGACTGTGGAACAAGTGTTCTTTTCTATCTCCAAAGCCAGAGTCACACCCAGCAAGCCCATTTTTCTGTGTATATGATTTGATTCACTGGCAGCTCATGTCTCCTCCCCCTTCACAGCCAGCTTCCTAACTGCCTCTTTCCCTACTGCTTTTTTCCAGGGATGTCCCAGTTCATGGTGCACTATTTTTATTTTTTAGTTACATTAACGCTATGAAATAATTAGTCAGCTAATTAATCTGGTTTACAAGCTTTGTAGGATTCTGCAGCTGTCAGTCAGGCCCAGGCCCCAGGCTTACATCTAGTCTCAGCTCTCTTGCCCATGTGATTCCCGTTGCCATGGCTACTGGCTACATCTGCTGACACCCCACTCTCTATTTATTGCTTAATTAAGAATTTCACGCTCAGCCCTTATCTGCCTTGAAGAACAAGCACACACTGTTAAGAAATTCCAAATTTAGGCCTAGGCACAAGGAGAGCCTTTCTTGCGGGCCTGGCTGGATGGAGCCTCTCTAACGATCTTCTCGGCATCCCAGCCGCCACCCTTCAATCAAAAATCATTAAATGGGACATAGATAATGAGCATGCAGCATATGAAAAGAAGGATGGTTGCTTGATCCAAAGGAGGAAAGGCTGCTAGGCTCCATGCTCAGCTCCACTTCAAAGGGAGATGAGACCCCTCATCACGGAGGCCTGATAAAGCCTCATTTGTTCTGGGCTTGACTGATGCTAAAGGTCTGGTATGTCCGTGTCCCATCTCACAGCCGTGGAATTGCCCCACCTCTTGCCTCCACCTCCACAAGCCCCCTTCCCGGCCTTCCGCATGCTCGTGTGTCAGCACTTAGGCAGCTGGGTCCCCCAAAGCAGCAGGCGGAGCGGAGCGTGTAATCACTGACTCTGCACTGACAATGGCCACTTGTAAGGGGTGGCCAGGAGGAGGTCGTCATCACAATAGAAACACAATTATTGCAGCTGCTAGGGAAGACTAGGCTTCTTCCTGTTGAAATAGAATGGGACTTGCCTAAAACAGGGGGACAGGGTTGGGGGGAGAGAGGGTGGAGGAGGGTGGGGAAAACAATCTTGAGTTGATTATTCATATTCTGACTTTCGGAGCCCGATGTGGAACCAGTGGGGTTCCAGCAGCTGCTCGTGCACAGCCCGTTCCTAATAATTGTACATTCTGTCAGGGGTCAACTTACTTTTGACCCTGCCCTTTTATATTGGTAAAAGGCTCTTAAGGGCAAACTGTTGGGTTGTGGCAGGGTGCATTAAACACTCCCAGCCCCTTCCACTCGCTTTATCCCCCACCCAACCAGCAGCCGGTGATAAATTCATATCAGATGCTGAGCCATTCACCGCTGCCCTCCTGAGTTCACACAGCCCCCACTCCCACCCAGAGATGCTGGCGAGCTGGGATGTTGTGAAAGGCGGCAGCTGAGAACACCCTGCTCGGCTCAGAGGCCTCTGCATACCACCTTTTCTCTGATCAAACTGAAAAGAGGCATGTCTAGCCAGGCTGGCCAGTGCTTGTCTCCAAGTGTTCCCCTCACCAAGATAAAGGGGGCTGTTTGGCATAAAGCCGGGGCTGTTGTCCAGGAGGGTGAGAGGGCTGTAGATAGGGAGACAGATGGACTTTATTGTCTGTACCAGGTGCCCTGAAGAACCCAAGGACAGAAGGTTCAGAAAAGATGTCGTTCACTTGAGAGATCCTGAAACTAAGGAGAGTTTTTGTAAAAGTGTGGCTAGAAGATTATGGAGACTGCTAGGTTCCTCTTTCCTTGAAGCTCTGAGGGTGCTGGGAGGGAGTAGCCTGCTGTCTAACCCTCTAGCTGGTCCAGAAGACCCTCGACAGTCCCTTGAGATGCGGCTGTCCTGTTAGGGTCTAAGGTGGGGAGCAGACTCAGCCGGCTCCTCAGACCTCTCTGCCAGGCTTCTGTAATATAAGCAGCGTGGTATCATAATCCTTCGAAATTGCAGACATCCCATGCTGAGTCCCTCTAAGGCAACCCATAGCTTTCTAGTTAATAAATTAATTTACATTCTTATAGAAAACGCATTCTCCGAAGATCCCCAAAGATTTTTAGTGGTAATATGGAGGACTGACTTCAGGGAAATACACTGAACTTCATGGTAAAATGCAAGAATGGAACAGGAGCCGGGAATGTGAAAAGGGGTTTTTGTCTCCAGATGACAAGTCACTTCTTCAAAAGGGAAAGAAAGGAAGAAAGGGAGAAATGGGAAGAAAGAAGGAAGGATGGAAGAGTTAGAAGTCAGAGTCAGGGGGAGACTAAGTGGTAATGGAAAAAATACAATAAAAATTAAAAAAAAAAAAGAAGTTGGGGTCAAATGCTTTTACTAAAGATCACTCAGGTTAAAGGAGCTAATGCTTAGTGATACTGGTAGCTATCCTTAGTTCACATAGGGCTGGGCCCAGGTGCTGTCAGTCACTACTCAAACTTAGTTTTTCTGACTCAGGTTCCTTAGTGTACTCAGGTAGTACACAGTTGGTTTTTGTTTGTTTCTGCAACTTACATTTATTGTTTAACTCTATCCTGCCTAAACTTTAGATGTTTGCATGCCACCTTCATAATTTTTCACATCCGTATGGCTCCTATACTATTATTTAAGATTTTTCTTAAATCAACATCTATCCTGAATTGTTTAGAAACCTAACTTGTTCTCAAGCAATAGTATTTGTAGAATGATGGGTTTAATGACCTAATACTTAAAAAAATACTTTAACATTTATAGCTACTAAAATAAATCTTTTATGCCACTGAAATGATCACCTCATGTTTTATATTTTGGGAATATAATGTGGTTTGCAAGCTTCTGGTATAATTGCTAAAAAGTAAGATAGGTGAACACAAGGATATCTTGTTTTATCTGGGTCTCCTCACTTGTTAAGAACACCTGCTCCTGAGAACAAACTACATTTTTGAGAGTGTGATACGAAAGAGGTTGTAAAACTCCTCCATTCGGTGCTTTCTAAACATGACTCCTGGGCAAACAGCTGGAATGCTTGCTACCTGGCCCCTCCCTGTAAATTCTGGTTCCGTAGGTTTGCACAGGGCCCAGGAAATCACAAGTGCCCCACACATGGCAAACATTGCTCTAAGTCAGAATCACAATTGTTATTATTCTCTGAGTTAATTAAGAAGATTTAATTGAGCGGACTCTCAGGACTGTGGTTAATGTAGATGTATCTATTTGTTGGTATCTCGATCAAGTTCTTTTACACCAAAATTAGACTCTTTCAAGAATGTGTGTTACTGTGGATAATAATAGAAGACTCAAAGGGGAATGACAGGATTTTCATGTAATGTTTCTGTGAAGGCTTTTAGAAGATCCCGTTACGAGCGCCAAGGTGACTCTGTCACTGTCTCTGAGGCTGGAATCAGACAGGACTGTGGTCTTCTGAATCAGACTTTAGTTGCCCAGGGACCAGTTGACAGGTACTCCTTCTCAGGGGCTAAGTAGAAGAGGCTAATGTCTGGGGAGCAAGGTCAAGTTCACTGAGCAGGTAGGAAGAAATAGCGCAGGGGTGTGTAGGTGTGTGAGGCTGATCCAGGAAAAGAGGTGGAGGTAAAGGATAGGGCGAGCTAAGCTGAAAATGCAGTGAGAGGACCAACTCCAACAGCTGGTTCATGAAGACAGAGCTAGAATCTGGGTTCAGGGCAGACAGAGATAGAGAGAGAAGCCATAAGCTGGAGTGAGAATGGATGAAGTCTGCAGACACAGTTGCTGTGTTTCTCCATATGTAATCAATGGCTGACTCATGCTGTATAAATGTGGGCTGAATGAAGGGTCCTAATGTGCCTAAACCTCAATGCTAAAGTGAGAATGGGGGTATAAATGAATAATAAAATAGGAAAGGAGTCTATAATCTGCTAAGATGCCTTGTGTTTTTTCTTACTGTATAGGTACTTATTTATCCCTCCAAAATTCGAAGAGCAAAGGGGATCTACTCAGAGAGAGAATGATTAATTTTCCTCTTTCCTAGTGCCCTAGTGAGGACAAACTTTGCCAGGCACAGCCCATAATTCTGGTAGGCACTGGTATCATTTCTAGCTGAATAACTCTCTTTCCTTTTACCAGGAGCTATTTTCTTAGTACATTTCTCTCTTCCTCCTAGATGCCTGTATTTATAGTAAGTTCAGATCATATAGCGCTTGTCAGAATAATTTGGCAATAATTGACCCATAAGCTTCTTTTCATTCTGAGGACCAACCAGATACTCTTACAATCTGGGAAGGATCAACTACAATGAGGCTCCATTTATAAACAAAGTAGATTAACCATTCTCAGATTACAAACAGAATCAGAAATCATAAGCACTGAGAAAACATATGTACAATATCACAGCTTGTGTAAGGCTTTTAAACTCTTCCCAGGACAATATCTTTATTCTCAAATGATTTTCATTTCTCTTTGCATTTATCCAAATTGGAAATGACACTTAATATTTATATTGTCTTTTATAGAGTCAAAGCACTTAACAACTTTTAGCAGAGCTGGTTAAGTTGCTTACAGCTCTGAATACCATAGCTCATCATGATTAGGTACAGCTGTAAAAAGAGTAAAAAGAATAAAAGCATATTTCTTGGATTTTGCCAACTGGCTCTTAGAATCATAAGCATGCATAATAACTGGTGAGAATAGCTAACTTATTATCCATTATGTGCCAAGCATGGCACTAAGAACATTACATGTATAGATTATTTCATTTCTTTTTCTTCCCAATTTCCCTATGAGGTAGACAGTAGGATTACTCCTATTTTTCAGATGAAGTGACTAAGGTTCAGTACGGTGAGGAACTTGTCAGTTGCACACACCTGGAAACTGAAAGACCTGGGAATTCACACTGAGGCTGTTGGACCCCAGCATCCACATTCTTCCCCACCACTCTCCATGGTGCCACTCTCATGACACAGAAATGGTGTTTGGGAGGAAATAGCCCTCTGAGCCATCTCACATGCTCTTCTGACCTGTCTTGCAGAAGGGCACATACAGGTAGCGTGGGGAGAGAAAATCAGACTTCTCCAATCTTTTCTATTCTTTTGTTCATTTCCTCTGGTACTAGACACTACTTTTCTCAAATTGAATGAATGGTATTCACACACAATAGCTTTTCTATGCGTATGTTTTGGTTTCAGTGTCCGTTTTGAGGCCAAGGGTTCTCAGGAGGTGGGAACCGTTTGTGTTTGTATAGAGTCTGAACAAAATCAGTGGCCACTGGTGCAGAGGTACAGAGATGACAGCTCTCTGACCCAGGAAGCCTTGGTTTACCAAGCATGTGACTGACTTAGTGAATGAAAGGACAAGGGAACAGCTTATAATGGTGTTCAGGTATGTTGAAGTTAGCTGTGTGAGGGTTACTCATCACAGTGGTCACTATAATGTGTGATACATGCAGTATCTTTTTCACCTAGGGATTTTGGCTCTATTGATTATTTTCCCTCTACAAATTCTATCATCTTCCTAGTGTGAAAAATGATGTTTCTGTTCTTCCCTTCCTCCAACCATCACTCTTATAAGTATAAATTATACATATTTGGGGTTGAACAAATTATAAAATAACTAGAGTAGCTTTGAAAATATCTTTAAATCTAACTTTATTTTTTTACTTTCCTTGTCTTGGTGGCTGTGTGTTAAGGGAGATGGCACAGATGTACTAAAATCCACAACCTCCTGGGAACTATTAACAGGATCATTTTTATAACATCTTTAAATGAACTGATTTCCCTTTCCAAATAATTCCTGGAATTTTTCTCATTTACCTTTCTTACAGTTCGATTCTATTATAATATTTTGATTTCTTTCTCTTGTGGAAGAATATTATATTGTTACAGTCTTTTGCATGCTTTTAGGTATCATCTTGTTCATCTTCTCTTTCACTTTTCCTTCTGATTGAGCCTGTTTTCTGTTTTATCTTTTGGTTCCTTTAAGAGGATTGTTTTCTGCCTTTGTTTGTTTAATTTGTTGAAATTATCAGTTAAGTACTTGGGTACCCAGAGTGGAATACTATAACCTTGGGATTTCTAGATTGGTCGATGAAAATGAAGTATTCAGCAATGTCTAATGTCCTAGGTACATGAGAAAATTCCTCCCTCAAAGAGTTAGAGACAGAGCTAACAAACAATTGATGCAATCCTAAATTAACCACAATTGATTCTGGATAAATATTTGCTAAATTGAGAGCTAGCTTAGGAAAAATATCACAGTATGATTTTAAAGTGCTTTTCAACTTCAGGAAATCAGCATGAGCAGAAGTGGGTAAATTAGACATTCTAGAATAAAAAAGAAATAAAATGTAGGGTTAGCAGCTTTATTATTATTTTATTGACAGAAAAGTGGGTGAGCTATGCAATAGGATAAAAAAACAGTATAGGTGAGGTCTTGGAAGTAGTGATAAAGTAGAACATGTAAAAGAATATGTCTGCCATTGCACCTGGTCTCAAAATGTGTACAGTGTTAGGAGAAAGCCACAGACTCATGCTTCATATCACAGGAGGAAATTTAAATGAGAACAACAATCAGAATGAGAGGAGAAGAACAGGAGAGATCTCATTGTGGATTCCTTTGGGGATGATTGTCTTTGTAATGTTCGGAAGCTTGTGCTTTGTAATTAGAAAGAATGATTCTTGGTCTATTTCTCTCTGTGATGGAGGAAAGGGCTCAGGGTTCCAGGGAAAGGCCAATGGGGAGCATGGGTTTGACCAAGGTCTCAAGGCTACATGCAGCTTTCAGCAGCCTTGGGCCCTCCAGTGGTGGGAGGTGCTGGCTCCCATGACATATGATAAGGCAGAAAGGTAATTAACCAATAACAGACAAGGTGTTGCTGAAAAGTGGAGTTCGTGCACCTGATTACTAATTAATCAGGCATGAGAGCACCTTGTAGATGCATTCACTATTTAATTATAGCAGCCTTTCTTAGCAAAGGAGCATATGTTCCCAGCTTAATCTACTGGTTTATACTGACATCAAATTGTCATTATCAGAAAAAATCAGGCCTTTTGATTATTTCCACTAATTTATTGAACACTTAAAATTAATGAACCCCAGGCCTTTTAAATGTGCTCAGTTGGTTTGGAAGATGGAAGGAGAAAAGGAGACTGGAGAAAAGCCTTCATTAAAAGGACAATTTGTTTGGATAAAGGTAAAGCAAGTACATTTCATGGGTGATCTGAACTCTAGTGGTGAGAAGCATGAATTCTAAAAGCTGAACTTTGAAAATGCTAGAGAGGAAATAGGGTATGAGGTGTGTCTACAACAAACATATGGCTAAAGGTTTTTATCCTCTATTTATGTGCCAATTCTCTGGGAGACCTCACTGCAATTAAGTTTAATCAAATAAAAGCAATTAAAATCAAATGTTGGAAATCGATTGTTAGACTAACTACAAGGGCTTCATCTTTTTTTTTTTTTTTTTAAATATAATTATATTGGTAAGACTATTATCATAAAGCAACCTTTTCACATGCCTTTATATTCAGATGATCTTTGCATGACATCTTAAAAGTTGTGGCTTTTTGTGTCCAGTTTCAGGGGAAGGCCAAGTTCAAGTGATTCTCCAGGTGAAGGAAGGTGTACCGCCAACTATTTCAGGTGAGCATTAACCCACAAAATAAAAGAGTCTAATACAGCAAAATGTTCTACAAGTCCCTCACATTGTATTGTTTCCAAACAGGCATGTAGCAGTCCTAATGTTTTATGCCTAGCAACTCTATTGTGCCAGCCCTGTAGCGAAAATGTGTCTGTATGTCAAAGAAAGATATAGGAAGGGCACATTTCAAAACATTGGAAAGTAAAAATTAAAACATGTAAGTAAGCACATTTTATAAATCATGGACCATATGTGCACACAGGAGCTCAGATCTGCAGATGGGCCATTCGGCCCCCACTGAACGGAAAGAAAAATTCAGGGCATCTCACAACTTTAATTGTTCCAGTAATTTCAGGAAATCAGGGTAAACAAACCATCCCCAAAAGTCAGATGGTTCTGTGAAATCTTCCTAACTCATAAAAGCCAAATTTTCAAAGACTAAATTACTCATAAGTACCTTCTAATGTATTTCATTGTTTGTTTTTGTTTATTCTGAGTCAATTTAACTCTACATTTGCAGCAGGAATAAATCTTTTCAAAAGCTGAGCTTTCCTTTGATTTCTAGTGGCATTTTTTGTCATATGTCAGAGTAGAACTCGTTCCAATTGGAAAATGATCATTTCCTCCCCTGAAATTAGTAAATAACGGGAGTAAAGGCACTAAACTAAAACTATGAACTAGAAGTACTGATGGTTACTGCTGAATGCTTGTTAGGCTAGAAAGAATGTGATTCTTCATTTTCATAACTGTTTCTGAGCAGCCATAGTGTTTGGCTGTTTATATCCCTGACTTCACTTCTTTTCCTATTTTTGAAATAACTAAGAAACTTTGTTCTCAATATGAAGCAACTTTTATGTTTTTAAATTTTATTTTATTTTAAAAAAGATTTTATTCATTATTTTTAGAGAGAGGGGAAGGGGGGAAAACAGAAAGGTAGAGAAACATCAATGTATGTTTGCCTTTCACCTGCCTCCAGCTGGGGACCAGACGGGAAACCTGGCTTGCAACCTGGGCACATGCCCTGCCTGGGAAATCGAACCAGCAGTGCTCAGTCCAGTGAGCCACACCAGCCAGGGCCTATTTTTAAATTAAAAAAATTTATTTTTCAGCTATAGTTGATGTAAAATATTATGGTAGTTTCAGGTGTACAATATAGTGTTAGACATTTATATACTGTACAAATAGTTTCAGGTGTACAACATACTGTTAGACATTAACATACTGATCACCCTGATCAGTACCATACCTAGTTATTACAATATTATTGACTGTATTCTCTGTTTTGTACTTTACATACCATGATTATTTTTATTATTTTTTAATTGCTTTTTTTCTTTTTAAATATTTTATTTATTATTTTTCAGAGATAGGGGAAAGGAGAGAAGCAGAGAGGGTGAGAAACATCAATGTATGGTGCCTTTTCACCTGCCTCCAGCTACAGACCTGGCTAGAGACCTGGCTTGCAACCTGGTTATGTGTCCTGGCTAGGAATCAAACCAGAGACCTTTGGGTTCGCAGGCCAGCACCTTATCCACTGTGCCACCATCCAGGGCCACCATGATTATTTTTATAATTGGCACTTTGTACTTCTTAGTCCCTATTACCTTATTCTACCATCTTCTCAACACTTCTTCTATCTGGTGACCATCAGTTTGCTCTCTCTCTCTCTGTGAGTTTGTTTCTATTTTGTTTTAGGTGGCTCAAAAACACCTTAATTATTAGATGCCTCCTGTGTGAAGTACAAGAGGGGACAGCGATGGGCAATGGTCTTTGCATTTATGGTGTTTTATGGTCACCTGGGATATCAATCAAATGACTCAATTTCCTTTAAAATAATTGTTACCAAGGAAAAGTATATTATAGTTTCCTCTTATCTGAAAGTTCTGTGTTCAAAACACTGAAGAAGAGGTTAGATTGATTGGGTCAATCTGCATTTTGAAGAGAATCCAGCTGTTGTGAAAACTCCCACGCCAGGACCCTTCAGAGGATACTGGACCATTTATGGTGGCCATTCCTGGTTCAATGAGCTGTAGTCAGGGTAGCATGCCACAGTACTTAGTGTAAAGATTTCTGCTTAAAGACCTCTTTGACATGACATTGTGGGTGGTCAACTCCAAGGACTTTTCAGGAGGGATCAGTTTAACTAGGGGATGCTTCATTTGGTCTGTAAATTATAACATGCTGAATAAATAGAAAGCCAATGCTTTATGGAATTGTATGATTTTAATAAGGGAGGAACTATCACAGGCTATCCTATCCAATTGCCTCATTTTGTAAATGAGAACAGGGAAGCCCAGAGATTAAAGTTTAATTAGACACATCAGTGGTCAGTGATTGAGCCTAGATGAGAACTCAGTTTCCCAGCTTATTCCTATATTCCAGTGTTCTTTCTGCTGCACCGTAAATGGGCTAAAGTGCTTTGATTACTTTTTATGGCATATGTGAATTTATGAGTTAGAGTAGAATCAGTTATATATAGTCATTTTCCTATCCCATATAGTTTGGGGCAGAAAACTATCCTGAAATTCAGGGAGTTACAGAGTTAGTACATTATCATTCTTTAGAAAGAAATGGAAATACTGATATAGTTCTCAGACATTGCCTGGTTCTCATAGTGTAGGGTACATGTGTGAATATCAATATTTAAATAAATATGGATTAGTATTTTGCTTAATGAGTAGCTCTATGAAAAAGTGAAATTATTGCAGTATCAAAAATTCTTTGACAAAACAAGAATGGAATAACTCATAGAGTTCTATGTATGTTAACCTATTCAGAGATTCAATATGAGTATGTGATGCAGGTGAATCATTTTGGGTTAAGATGTCTTGCTACAGAGAGCCTCTTAGCTCACTCAGATAATTGAGGGCTTTTCTGGGTGCAAGATTGTGCTGGTCACTATGGGCAATTGTGGACAGGAAACTTTAGATACAGCAGAAATTAGAAGATATACAGGCCAGAGGAGGTGGTAATGATGTAAATTATTGTTTAGGTGTTTAGTGGGCTGGGATATAGTTTTATGTGAATTTGGGTCAGTCAGGATGGTACCTAGTTTTCTAAATACCACAATGTAAGTCCTTCATGCTCCTGCAACACTATGGATTTTTTTTTTTTTTTTGTTTTCTCTCAGTGCCCACATGGGATTTATAAAAGATTAGAGGGAGGGGATGGGTGATGTAACCCACTTTGATGGAAGATAAAAATATTTCTGAAGAGCCTTTACGTCAATCATGTTGTCTTTTCCATGGGGGCTAATTCAAATGCTGTCCACAGGCAAATGAGATACTCTCTTTCTTAATTTGCCAACCCTTTTCCCATAGATGTAAGTGTATTTCTTTCCACTGGTCATGAGAAATCTGTTACCTCTTTTCCTGTTTAAAGTTCTCTCATACCTTACAGCATCTGCTGAACTTTTTGTCTCCTCAGCAGACAACTCTTTGCCTTGTGTAGTTACCCAGCCCTTCTTTGCTGGCTCCTTCCAGTTTATCATTTCCCAACTGAAGCAGACAAAACAAAATTTATGCATACCTACCTAATCCTCCTGTAGTTGATATTTCTTCTGAAAACTTCTCTAAGTTCTAGCTTCCTCTTTATGCAGGGCCATGAAAAGCTGGAGTGGGTAAGGACTTTGGTGGAAAGGGCAATATGGAACTCAGATAGAAAGTTTGAAACCACCTCAAATTCTGGTTGTCATGGTTTGCCAAATTTGTAGAGAAAAACAGCTTGAGGCTTCATTACAAGTGTTGGTTCTGACCAAGATTTATGGACTCCAATTTCATGATAAGTCTAATTTATCTAAAGCTGGGGAAAACAGATTGAAAACTGAGAGTCTCCAATTTTAAAGGTTCCTCAGTGAGCTTTGTGGATAATCTGACTGAAGGTCTTTCTTTCCTTCTCTCAACTGCCTTCCTCAGTTCACTGAAATCCACAGTGGTTTTCCGCTTGAGCACTCCACTGAAATGGAAAGGAGGCAAAATTGGAAGGAAGCTTAGAAAGGTATTATAATATTGGTTTCTATATATAAAAAAAAAACAAACCCCAAAAACAAAAAAACATAAAGCCTCTTTCTGAGTGAGGCTTGTTCAAACCATTGCATGATTTCCATGGTGTGGGGTACATTTTGTGCTAATTAAATTGCCTAGGATTTTCACTTGATCACTATATTATTATATACTTTAAAATTATCCAGGAGCCCTAATTAGACCATGACTTATTGGGAGTTGAGTTCAGGGAGACAAAATAATTGGGTGCTCCCTGTGGTTCTGACTTCAGGCTTTTTCTTATTTCACTCTGTAATCCTCTGGAACTCTTACACCTATCCTCTGAGTTTCAAATACACCCCTCAGGCTGGTGATTCCAAAACCCAGCTCTTTGACTCAGAGCCCTTTTCTAGCCATCTTCCCATTTATAGCCATTCCCTGCTTGCTTTATATTTTCACCTGGAGGTCTCACAGACACCCCAAACTCTGTATGGCCCAAACTGAATTCATCAATATACCTGTTTTTTTGCCGATCACCACCCATGATGGAAACCCAGAGGTCATTCTTGGCTCTCCCATCTTTGTTACCCTTCACAAGCTGACCTCTGATCATTTCTGCCACCTCATCATTAGCCTCCTTCCAGCTCTGTGGCTCTGCACCCAAAACTGCCTATAGCTCCTTTACTTGATCTCTTATTCCTTGTCATTGCTCATTTTCATCTCTGTCTAGGATGCAAATTCTTACCACATACCTTCACCACATCCCATACCCCCTTTATTTTTATAGCTCCCAAACCTTTCAAATGCAGCCCAGATGCTCCCTGTCCAGGACATCTCCCTTGGTAAGGTCTCGCTTTCTCCTTTGGTCCTGTACTTTTAAAGAGAGCTCCCAGTATTTACTGATACAACTTACACAATGCTATTAGTTCCTTGAGGCAGAGTGTGGCATTTTATTTCTTTTTGTATCCCTACATTTTTTAGGACAGTTCTGATAGAGAAGGCACTGACTATTTATGTGTATGAAATTAACAAGTAATGGATGAGCTGTCCTTCTCACCAATCATGTGAGATCCCCCATCATGTGAACTTTTGAAACTCCTAGGAATTTTTTAGCCTGAAAAGAAAATATTTTTCATAGAACAAATATATTTCCCCTATAAGGTTTAATTAATTCCATTTGTGGTTTGATTTGAGCTACTTGAAGTCCTACTGAATAAAAGAAGTTCTGTAATGGAAGAGGAATGTTTAGTCATCTATGAGTCTTTTCATTGTCCTTTGAGACCATCTCCCTGCCCTGTGACTCTGTAGTAGGGATCACATTCCAGAAAAGAACACATTGGTGCAGTACAGCTTGGCGTGCATGAGGAGAATCAACAAAAACAATTCGGAACATATGAACTGTATGTAACTTGCAGTGAGAGGTGCCCAGATTATTATCCTGACTTTAATATTCATCAAGAACTATGAGAAGTTCATACTTTTTGAATCAGTAATTTCATTGCTATGATTCTAATTTAAAGAGAAATCAGGATTATCAGCAAATTTGTATAGAGTTATTCATAATTTAAAAAGTTTTTCTAACTGGCATAATATATGATTTTCTACTTAGCATAATATATGATTTCACTCATAAGTGGAACCTATGAACAAACTGAGCTAACAAGCAAAATAGAGACAGACTCATTGATAGAAAACAGATAGATGACAGCTATGGGAGGGCAGCTTAGAGGGTGGAGGGACTGAGCAAAAAGGAAAAAGGGCTTATGGCCAGGGACAACAGTGTGGTGATTGCAACAGGAGTGGGGAAGAAGGAGGATAAGTGGTAATGGAAAAATACAATAAAAATAAATTAAAAAAAGGAATTACCATGACATTTCTATCAATTTTGATATGGCATCATTGATGATGTTAAAATCTTTGATGGTTAAAAAACAACACTAATAAAACTTTTAAGACTATTTAAAAAAAGAAAATGGAAAGAGCCTAAATACCAAAAATTTAGAGATTAAGTAAATTACAGACTTTTCATATGATAGAATATTATATAACTAAATTATGTTTTTAAGTTTTAATGACATGAGAAAATGCATATAAAAACACTACTAAGCTAAGTAAAATAAAGACTGAATGTGAAATTGCATGTATGATATTACTTACCTCAATTATATTAAAATGCTGAGAAATTCTGGAAAGAAATACAAATAAAAGGTTAATGGCAGTTATCTCTAGGTAGTGAGGTTATAAGTGATATATATTTTTTACCTATATTTACAATTTTCAAATATTTCATAATAAACACATGTAATATTTATAAGGCAACATATAACTGTTTAATAACAAAAGTAGAATATATTTTTCCTAGAAGTGGAGGTAATCAAAGGAGTGAATAATTGCTTGCTTTGTATCTGTTGAATTTTTTTTTTTGGAAGGTTATAAAATATTAAAATGCAGGTGCTTTTGGAGTTGAAAATATCACCAGCATTCTAAATGATAGTAGAATCTGCAAGTTATTATAATAAATCAGATTTTCAGTTACTTTTTGCTATTTTCCTTTTGTTTTCTAGCTTCTACCTCTGTGCCTGAATCAGCTTTAAGATGGTCTCTCCCTGAAGCATGGACAGGTGTGGAAGAGGGCTGGGGAGGACACAACCATACCATCCCAGGCCCTGGGGATGACATCCTAATTTTACCCAGTGAGTAAAACAATCTGTGGGTTAAATAGTCACAGACAGACCGAACTAGGCAGTCCAGTTGAAGATTATCTGTCATTTCAATATATTGTACAACACCATAAAGAATGTGGAAATAAAGCATTTATATCTACACCTTTTTTTGGTTGATACAGGAGAGGAATTGCATAATCCAGTGAAATCCAGACAAGATAGCTCATCCCACCTTCATCAAAGGTGGAATAAGTAGTCACAATGCCAAAGTGACTTAAAATTATTGATTAGGTAATTCTTCATATGTTAGAGAATAGGTTTACAGCCGCTGTTAAAGATAGAGTTTATGGAAAGAAGCAATTTGCAATTGGTTCTTTATCTTTTGCCTTTGTGAAGCTTTTACAGATAGGACTGGGGAAAAAATAATAAATAAGTTCTTCTGTTGCCACACTTTTTCAAAGATTCTAGAAAAGGAACAGGTAAATAAAATAGAAAAACAAAATTCTATTTATCCACCTGTCTATCTATAATTTTTTCCATGTATGTAAACATATAGCAGCAAGATGATTCCTCAGAGACACACAATCATACTTATAAAATTCTTTTTTCTTAAGAAAGAGTTTTTGAAACTCCCAGAAAATCTCTCTAGATTGAGAAGAAAATATTTTTCATAGAAAAAATATATTTGCCCTAAAAGATCTAATTACATTTATGGTTTGATTTGAACTTAAGTTAATACTAAATAGATATCTGTATTGAAAGGTGAATATTTGGTCATATGTAAAGTAATAATCATGATATTAATCATTTGTTGACAACTAACAGCATAGTAGGAATTATTCTCCATATATTAACTAATTTAATCCTCTTAATACCTGGGCTATTAGTAATATTAATAACCTCATTCTTAACTGGCAGAGAAACAGAGGCGCAGGGCAGTTAAGAAATTGCTCAGGGTCATACAGTTTGTAGTTCAGCAGAGTGAGAAGTTTAACCTAGGCAGTCTTAATTCAAAGTTTGTATTCTTAACAAATCAGTTACATTTTTTCCATGAAAGGACTAAGATCAAACTAAAGATAGTAGTTGTGTTGTTTGATTTATTAATAATGAAAAATGAAGGCAGGATGATTAAAACATGTTAACTATCTTCTGGGCTGTGCCTGTAACTACACAGAGCATTTTCAACCGATGTGCTGCAAATTTTCAAATTGGCAGAGAATTTAGGTTGTCAAAAAAATGACAACAGCTAACGACAATAGATGTCTGGTATGAATGAATCAAAATTATACCTATTATTTTTTATCAGATTGGCAAAAATAATATATTCTTTGGTGTGTTACAGAATTTCAGTAATTAATTTATGTGTGCAATAAGGTTGAAAATAACTGGCATAGAGAGATGAGGGGCAAGAGACTATGGGCTGACCAATAGGAACTTAAACTATTATTATTATTATTATTATTATTATTATTATTAAACTCCCCTATCCTTCATCTCTCTCAATGGAGGAAGCAACTTTCTGAATAAACAAGCTCATGAGTCATTCCTATATGAAAAGGGAAAAACTCTTTTCTCTCTCAACCATCTCTTTGATGAATCTAGCCAGCAAATTGGCCGTGGGCTATGGCTTTCCACTAAGCAAACTTGTTTCTCCCACACTATGCAGGAAGCAAGAAAAGCTTTTGAAGGTTGCCAAGCTTTTAATATCTTTTGGGACCTTTATGCTGAATGAGGAGCAATCTTAGCTATCTTGCTTGGCTTGGCATGGCAGTTGACTGTATCCATGTGTGCCCTAGTGGCCCTCAGAAACTCTGGCGTGCTTGTCATCCTCCATTCTTTGGTTCATGGTCAGCTTATAAGATGGGTCTGAGTTCTCCATGTAATTGCTCTTAGCACAAATCAATGCTTTGGAAAAAGGTGGGTGGGGGCATAGGCATTGGATGTATAAAAGTACTATATCTTTAGTTGGTTCTTTAATATTATTATGAGAACCAGAGAAGTTATGATTTTTAAAACACATGGTTACTGTTCAATATTTCTAGTTTTCAAATGTGAAAATAACTGAATGAAAACAAATATGTAATATATAATAAATGAAGTCCTTACTCTTTTTGTGTTGCCTTTCTCCTCTAATAAGCCCTCTTTGAACTCTAGCAAATCATCTTATAGTGGTTAGCATTTTAGTTGGTTGCTCTGTTTCTGTTCAGTTTGGGGCCTTACAAAGAACCTGTTCTGGCTTATTTTTCTCTTCTGATTTTTGGCACACCCTGATATTTTGACCTCTGATGGACTTTTGGGTTTAATTAACCTTCTCTTACCACTAGTGGTTTGCATTCTTAACCTTTTCCTGACTCTCTTGGTTTCATTCATTCCTAGCCTTTTTCGACTCAAGTCCATTTGTTCACCCAAGTCTGGCACAAAATAGATGTTCAGTAAGTATTCCTTGAATGAAGTGTACATGTCAATGCTATCATTCGTAATTTAATGCCAGCAATAAATCTTTGAGTTTGACATAGAATAAGATTCTAAAGGTCTGTGGAAAATAACACCTTCTCCTTTGGACAGATTCCTAATAATAATGATTTTTTAAAGGTTTAATTTATTGTTGTTTCATTATACCCATCCCCTTTCTCCTCTCCTCTTTCCCCTTCCCCACCCACCCACTCCCCGACAAAGTCAATCCCATTTGTTGTCCATGTCCATGGTTCTTCCATACTAGGTTCTTGTCTAAACTGCTCCCCTTCTTGGCCTCTTCCTCCCCCCTCCCCCCACCCCTTTCCTTCTTCCCCCTGCCCACTGAAGGGGGGCACTGTATTCATACATCTGGTTCTGTTTTGCTTGTTGTTAGTGTTATTCATTATTGTCCTTTAATGGGTGAAATCATATGGTATTTGTCCCTCACTGACTGGCTTATTTCATTAAGTATAATACTTTATAGTTCCATCCATGTTGTTGCAAAGGTTAGGAGTTCCTTCTTTCTTTCTGCTGTGTAGTATTCCATTGTGTAAATGTACCAAAGTTTTTTGATCTAATCATCCACTGATGGGCACTTAGGCTGTTTCCAGCACTTGGCTATTGTAAATAATGCTGCTATGAACATAGGGGTACATAGGATCTTATGAATTGGTGTTTCAGGGTTCTTAGGGTATAGTCCTAGTAGTGGAATTGCTGGATCAAAAGGCAGTTCCATTTTTAGTTTTTTAAGGAAACCCCATACTGTTTTCCATAGTGGCTGCACTGGCCTACATTCCCACCAATAGTGTACCAGGGTTCCCTTTTCCCCACATCCTCGCCAGTACTTGTTGTTTGTTGATTTGTTGATGATTGCCATTCTGACAAGTGTGAGGTGGTATTTTATTGTGGTTTTAATTTGCATCTCTCTGATGGCTAGTGATGTTGAACATTCTATCATAGGCCTTTGGGCCCTTTGTTTGCTTCTTCAGTGAGTTGTCTGTTCAAGTCCTTTGCCAATTTTTTAATTGGGCTGTCTGTCTCCCTGGTGTTGAGTCACACAAGTTCTTTATATATTTTGGTTATCAAACCCTTGTCTGAGGTCTCATTGGCAATTATGTTTTCCCATACAGTTGGTTCCCTTTTAAGTTTGCTGGTGTTTTCTTTAGCTGAACAGAAACTTTTTGATATACCTATTTGTTGATTTGTTCTATTATTTCCTTTGTCCTTGGTGAAGTATTAGTAAACATATTTCTGCATAGGATATCTAAAATTTTACTGCCTATATTTTTTTCCAGGACCTTTATGGTAGCACTGTTCATGTTTAAGTCCTTTATCCATCTTGAGTTTATTCTGGTGTATGATGTAAGTTGGTGGTCTAGTTTTATTTTTTTGCATGCCCCTGTCCAGTTCTCCCAACACCACTTGTTGAAGAGACTATTTTTCCTACATTTTATGTTCCTTTCCCCTTTGTCAAATATTAATTGACCATAGAGTCCTGGGTTTCTTTCTGGGCTCTATATTCTGTTTCATTGATTTATATTTCTATTCTTATGCCAGTACCAGACTGTTTTGATTACAGTAGCCTTGTAGTATAATTTGATGTCCAGTATTATGATTCCTCCTACCTTGTTCTTCTTTTTCAAGATTGCTGTGGCTCTTCGTGGGTGTTTTTGGCTCCATATAAAGTTTTGAAGTGTTTTTACTCTCTGTGTGAAGTATGTCATTGGTATTTTAACTGGGATTGCACTGAATCTATAGATTGCTATGGGTAGTATGGACATTTTAACAATGTTAATTCTTCCCATCCATAAACATGGTATATACTTCCATGTATTTGTATCTTCCTTAATTTCTTTCTTCAATGTTCTATAGTTTTCTGAGTATAGGTCTTTTACCTTCTTGGTTAAGTTTATTCCTAAGTACTTTACTTTTTCTTATTGCTATGGTAAATGAGATTTATTTTCTAGCTTCTATCTCTGATGTTTCTTTTTGTTTTTCTTTTAAATATATATTAGTTATTTTGCTATTACAGTCATCCCAATTTTCCCCCCTTAGCCCCTCTCCACCTAGTACCCCATTCTCTCTAGCAATGCCCTCTTTAGTTCATGTCCATGAGTCATTCATATAAGTTTTCTGGACTCTCTATTTCCATTCTTCTTCTTAACATTCCCCTGTCTATTCTATTACCAAACACATGCAAAAATTACTTTTACACCCATACATATTTTTACACATACTGAATTTTGAAGAGTTAATACAAAAAATTAAAAATATGCCAGTACCTTACATAATTATTACATGTTAAATGATAGTATTATAGATATATTGTAGCAATATTAAGCAGTTTTTTCTTCTTTAATACTTATTTTGCTCTGGAATGCTATTTTTGTGAAATATATCACAGAAATGGTGTATAACAGAACTCACTTTTGTGAAAGTTGTCCAAGAGACTGTGCCAAACCCATAGTAAAAAATGAATTTGTTTTTTGAGTCAAATCCTCCCCCCTCCAATAATACAACTCAACTTTAAGCTACTGGAACTACATCTTATTCTTTTTGGAGTTTTCCTTCTTAAATAGTAGATTTATTTAGGCTATATACAGGTCTTACTTCTTCTAATACCCTCTGCTTTTCCTGTACATGTGTTTTACAAGTTGAAGCCTTCAGAAATAATGGTACTTGCAGCGCTCAGCTGGTCCCCAGAGTAGAAATTATTATGTCTACTAAGTTGAGGTAAAAAATAAAATTCCCTAGGATTTAAATAATTTTGTAGAATAGTTTTCTAACTATTTTTTGAACTTGTGGTTGACTTTGTATGTGGTCCTAAACTAACCCCTGAACTATTTAAGAGTCTGTTGAGATAGAGATTAGGTATGTTCACATTTCAATAATAAAGTTTACTATAGCATTGATTCCTTTTCCCAAGTATCCCCAGTTTGGGGGCCTTCATAACAGGAAATGTATATTTCCATGATTTGTTTAAAGGAATCTCATCTAATTTACTTGCTAATATGAGAATATATATTGTCTATGTACATGAATCATATAGTTTAGTAGTTTGTAACTTCCATCCAAATTGGTCTTCATTCTCAGCATCTTTTCTAACCTAAAGATTGACTGATTTCACAACACACCCATGACCAGTTGGTTGCTATCTAAAATATAAATTGCTAACAAAATCTATATATTACACACTTACAAATAAGCATATATTTTATAACAGTGAATAAGAAAGATAGCATGTCCTCTATGTAATTTTCTTACTTTTTTCTTCTTCCGTAACTGCATTAGATTTTTCTGAGTTATTGCAAGTAACCTGATTTTCCCATATTGTGAAATGATTCCAATCTGAGAAAACTTAACCTGCAGTAATGCAGTTACAAGTAATATACAAAATTGTACCTTATTTAGTAAAATTATTTATAACAAGATCACTTTAAAGCATTCATAAGTTAAAGTTGGTTCTTATCCATTCTGCTGCCCTATGTCTTTTGATGGGTGCATTTAATCTATTTACCTTTGTACCTATATTTCTGTCTGTCTCTCTGTTTCTTCTTCTTAAAGCAGACCCTTTAGCATCTCTTGCCATGTTGGTTTGGTGGAGATGTATTCTTTTAGACTTCGTTTGACTGGAGGCTCCTTATTTCACTTTCCATTTGAATGAAAGCCTTGCTGGGTAGAGTATTCTTGGTTGCAGGCCCTTGTTTTTCATTGCTTGAAATAGTTTTTGCCATTCCCTTCTGGCTTGTTGTGTTTCTGTGGAGAAATCAGCTGATAACTTTATGGAAGCCCCCTTGTATGTTATTAGCTGTTTCTCTCTTGCTGCTTTTAGGATTCTCTCCTTGTCTTTGAAATTTGCCATTTTCATGATGATGTGTCTTGGAGTGGGCCTGTTTGGGTTCATCTTCCTTGGGCTCCTCTGTGCTTCCTGGATTTGCATGACACTTTCTCTCCTTAAGTTAGGGAAGTTTTCTGTCATTGCTTTTCCAAAGAGGTTTTCTATCCCTTGCTCCTCCTCTTCTCCTTCTGGTATCTCTATAATACAGATGTTAATTACATTCCATGTTGTCTTGCAGATCTCTTAAAACCTCTTCATTGTTTTTCAGTCTTTTTTCATTTTGTTGCACTGCCTGGGAATTTTTTTCTACATTGACCTCCAGCTCGATGATCCGATCCTTTGCTTTCCTAGCCTACTTTTGATTCCTTCTACTGTGTTCTTCAATTCAGAAATGGTATTCTTCATTTTATCCTGGCTGTTATTGATGGTTGTTTATGTCCTTTTTAATGCTTGTGTAGTTCTCAGTAAGTTCCTTGTAGCTTCCCTGGAGTTCTTTATAGTTTCCCTGGAGTTGTTTGTAGTTTTCTTTGAACTTGCTGAGCTCATTGTGCTTCTCTATCATCATTATTTTAATTCCACGTCTGATAGGGTGCTTGATTCTATTTCATTTTGCACTCTTCCTGGGGATTCCTTTTTTTCATTTGCTGAGGGTTTATTTAGTTGTCTCCCCATTTTAGGTGGCTCTTATTTGTTTCTGCTTCTTGGACTGGTCTGTTTTGACTTATTGTCTTAATGGTATGACCTTCTGTGGTGTAGAGATGCACATTTTTTTAATTCCTTAATCTGTTCTGGGTGATGTCAGCTTTTGTCCCAGTCTGGGCCTAGTCAGTTAGTTGGAGACTACCAGAGATCCACTGTCTTTGTCTGTCATCTTTAGTTGTTAATCCAATCAGTCTGTGATCAGTCATCGGTTTTAGGTACCTCTTGGGGGGACAGATGAATTCAGTTGTTAATCCAATCAACCTGTGATCTGAGGTCAGGTTTAGGCACTGCTGGGTGGGGTGGATTAATTCTTATGGTCAGGGCTGTGGCTTCCCTTCAGGATCCAGCCCTTTGGAGAAGCGTGATCTACCGGTTGTTTGGGGGATGGGTCAGCACTGGACTCAGGGGCTACTACTCCCTCAGCTCTCCCCCTAAAGCCACTGCCCCAAACCCTTCCTAAGTGTCTCTAGTCCACTCTGTCCTTTCTCTGCTGGAGCCCAGGGTAGGTGGGTGCCACTATTTTCGTGTATGGTCCCTTTAAGAACTCCATCTCTCTGTCAAGCTGGCTAAACCTGGTGGCTTTTGCTTTTCACAGCTGGGTGCTGTTTTACTCTCAGCTGTATTGCTGTAGGCTGGGAAGCCCAGTTGGGGGTTTAGATCCTACCCTTCTCCGGTGGAGCCCCCAGCTGCTGAGATGTTTCTCTGTCCCTTCAGCTACTACCCATGGGAGCCTCGCCAGCCTTCTTGTGTCTCCGCACTTCCTACGGGTCACATTGTGATGAATTGGCTCTTCTGTTCTGTCCGTGGTAATAAGACTTCTCTCTAGTTGGTGTTCTATTAGTTATTTTGGATGATTTCTTCCCAATTAAGTAGTAATTCCAGTTTGGTATTGGGAGGAGATTGGTGTAGCTCCACTTACTCCTCTGCCATTTTGGTTCCTCTCTGATGTTTCATTATTGGTATATAAAAATGCTTTTTATTTTTGAATATTGACTTTATATCTAGCTATTTTGCTAAATTTGCTTATTAGGTCGAGTAAGGTTTTGGTGGAGTCTATCAGGTTTTGTATGTACACTATCATGTCATCTGTACATAATGGTACCTACTTCCTCCTTTCCAATTTGGATACCTTTGATTCCTTTTTCTTCTCTGATAGCTTTGGCTAGAACTTTCAAAATATGTTGAACAGAAGTGGAGAAAGTGGACAGCCTTATCTTTTATTTGATCTTAGGTGGAAAGCTTTTAATTTTTGCCCTTTGAGTATGATGTTGGCTTCAGATTTCTCATATATGGCCTTTATTTATTTATTTAAAAATATTTTATTTATTATTTTTAGAGAGAGGGGAAGGTAGGGAGGCAGAGGGAGAGAGAGACAGAGACATCAATGTATGGTTGCCTTTCACCTGCCTCCAGCTACAGACCTGGCTGGAGACCTGGCTTGCAATCTGGTTATATGCCCTGGCTGGGATTTGAACCAGCAACCTTTGAGTTTGCAGGCTGGTGCCTTATCCACTGTGCCACCAGCCATGGCTATATGGCCTTTATTATGTTGAGGTATGCTCCCTCTATTCCCATTTTGCTGAGTGTTTATCATAAATGGTTGCTGTATTTTATCAAATGCTTTTTCAGCACCTATTGATATGATCATATGGTTTTTGTCTTTCATTTTGTTTATGTGGTGTAGTACATTTGTTGATTTGCGAATGTTGTACCATCCTTGCATCCCTGACATGAAACCCACTTGATCATGGTGTATGATATTTTGAATGTATTGCTGGATCCAGTTGGCCAATATTTTGTTGAGAATCTTAGCATCTATGTTCATCAATGATATTGGCCTGTAGTTTTCTTTCTTAGCTGTGTCTTGACCTGGTTTTGGGATTAGAATAATATTGGCTCATAGAAAGAGTTTGGGAGTTTTCTCTCTTGTTAGATTTTTTGGAATAGGTTGAGAAGAACAGGAGTTAGTTCTTCATTAAATGTTTTGTAGAATGCACCTGTGTAGCCATCTGGTCTGAGGCTCTTGTGCTTTGGAATATTTTGGATTACTCCTTCAATTTCACTAGTTGTTATTGGCCTATTCAGGCTTTCTGCTTCTTCTGGATGCATTTTTTATAGATTATACATTTTGAGAAATATGTCCATTTTACCCAGATTGTCATATTTCTTGTCATATAGTTGTTTATAGTAATTTCTTACACTCTTTTTGTATTTCTGAAGTATCAGTTGTGATTTCTCCTCTCTGGTTTCTGATTCTGTTTATTTGGGTCCTCTCTCTCTTTTGCTTGATGAGTCTGGATAAAGGATTGTCGATTTTGTTTATTTTTTCAAAGAACCAGCTCCTGGACTTACTGATTCTTCGAATTGTAGTTTTAGTCTCTAAGTTATTTAATTCTGCTCTGATCTTGATGATTTCCTTACTTTCACTTGCTCTGAGCTTTGTTTGTTGTTGCCCCTCCAGGTCTTGCAGCTTTATGGTTAGGTTGTTTGTATAAGCTTCTTCTATTCTTTTTAGGTAGGCCTGTATTGCTATGAATTTCCCTCTGAGGACTGCCTTTGGGCTGCTGTGTATTCATTGTCATTTGTTTCCAGAAACTTTGTGATTTCATTTTTGATCTCATTGTTTACCCATTCCTTACTTAAAAGCATGTTATTCAGTTACCATGAGTCAGAGTGTTTTTGTTTTTCCCCTTGAGGTTGGTTTCTAGTTTCAAGCCATTGTGATCTGAGAAGATGCTTGATATGATTTCAATTTTCCTGTATTTGTGGAGGCTTGTCTTGTGACCTACCATGTGGTAAATAATGACAATTTCTATGACATTGGTAGAAGCCACTGTAACTTGTGTGGTTGGTGCATGCCACACACTGTGCTACGTATCTACACAGATCTTCTCAATTCTCACAACCACTTTATATGAGGATCCTGTTATTATCATCCTTCCTATAGATAGGAAACCCTGGACACAGAAATTAAGTCACTTGCCTAAGTTTCATCTAAGCTAGTAAGTAAGAGACTGGAGCAGGAAAGAGACAGTTTGATTACAATGCCCTCTTCTTGTACCATTTAAAAAAATTTACCATCCCTGAATGTTCTGGTTCATTCAAATCAGACTAGGGTTTATACTGAATTTGTGCTCTGCTGGCTGTTCACATTGTTCCCTTCATGTGGAATTAAAATGAAGAGAACTTTACTATTTACTCTCTTGAGGAATTCAGTCTTACCACATTCTCATTAGGTGCATACCCATGGAAAAACTGGAGAGACTTCCCAAAGAGGTATCTGATGTAATGAGCCATTGGTAACAGCACTTGTTTTGCATCTATCTGGTTGCAAATGTAGTTGTCATTCAAGTTAGTACTCCTTTCCAATTCAGTTTAACCAACAATCACTGAATGCTTATTGTGGTCAAGGTACTGAACCAGGTGCTGCTGATCTGAGGCTCCAAAGGCAAATTAGGTACAGCTGTGACCTCCAAACAGCTAGTCATCTAAGCTAGGTTAATAAAACACATAATACGTGATATTATAACAAAGAGCTGTAATCAAAGCAGAAGTGTTTAGAATCAAAGTGTGTTAGGCAAGTAAGAGACAGCTTCCTGGAGGAGGAGGTATTTGAAGTGGAGCTTGGAAGATGGGGTAAGAGTCGGAGGGGCAGTATGAGGCACTGGGCCATACTGGGACAATAGTGATGCTTCAGGAGATAAGGAGGGGCTGTCAAATAGGCTACACCTGGGTTCACATTGGGATTCTGACATTTACCAACTGGGTGACAAATTTTAAACCTTTCTAATCTTCATCTTTAACATGAGGGCTATAGTTAATATATCATAATGCTAAGATTAAATGAGATAACATTATCACACATGACCACTGCAGAGTATTGGCAGTAATGGAATTATAGATGAAAGCTGTGATTTTTAATGTATTAGGTACTCTTTTCCTTCATTTTTCCATCTGGATGCCCCTCTTGGCCTGTGGTGTTAGTGACGCTTTGTATTTGCTTTCCAATGGCTTATTATTTAATTCTCACAACATCTTTGGGAGCTAAATATGTAATAACTATTATTACAGTAAAAACCCATTTTTACATAATACGATTTTAATGGAACTGCTGATTTTATAAAATGAAAGTGACTGGTAAAGAAGATTTAAGTGATACTTTTGAACCTCTAATATAATTTTATGGTGTTTTGTGTATTTTAATTCATTAATAAAGGAAATGTGTAGAACATTCCCATCATTATTCAAATAGAATAGCATAATTTTTCAATAAAATTCTTAGGGTAAATTGCCTATTTCTATTTTCTGGGAAATCAATTTTATGGAATGACCTCAGACCCATCCTATTCCATGAAAATAGGACTTTACTATAGTAATAAATGGTATCACTGTCTTAACTATACCACCATTTTCCTTCGAGGCGTTCTGTCTTTATAGACGTTGGATTTTTGAAGAGCTGTAAATTCTTCTCAGTGGTATTATATGGAGTAAACTGAAATAATCATGAAGAATTTGCTCTTGTAGTGTAGTTTATAATAACTTAGCTTCACACAAACAAGTGCTTCTGATTGTCTTTCCCTCCTAAATATTGGGAGAATATTTCTAAATGCATTCTAGACCTCTTACAAAGTGGAAACAAGCTTTTCAAGTTTGAAATTCTCAAACCTTCACAAGAATAGCTGGTAGATGGGTAAAATGATCCTGCTAACTTGTATTTCCTGTTTTTTCCTGAACAGATCTAAGAGGATTTGTGTAAGATGCTTGTAGCACTTTCTCTGAGGAAGTTTCTGCCATGATAGAAAGACACCCTTTTCACACAGGGTAGATTTAATGAAAGGAAAATGTGTTATAATTCCAAATGATATTATTCTGATTTCAAGGGTACAGATATGGTATCATATATCTTCAATATGTGTGTTTGAGTATGTGGTATAGTTAGTTCCCTTTGTTCCATTTTCTGTATTACTTTGAACTGTCCTTATTTGCAGATGAATGGGAGTCCTGTTTTTCTATTATAATAGTTCTTCTGTATTATTCTTTTTTCCCCCTTATTTTCAATACTTGGGTACTTTAAATAGCAGAGAGGTTCACCAAAGTTATGTGATGCTCAAAGATAGCAATATTTAATGCCCTTCCTTGCTAAGTCACAAGGCATTAAGGTTGGTGATATAGTGTTAATTTTATCATAAATCAGGGAGTCATTTTTTTGGGAAGAGGTTTTTACAATATGTTGTAAATATAGTATTATTATCTTGGTTTACTATTTTTAAGCCTGAAACTATAACTAATTTAGGGTAAGATACACATAATGCAAAAATTTAGGTCTGTACCACCAATTAGAAACTAAGTATTATAAATATTAGTGTTCTCTCTGTAGCTTAAGTAGTTCTTAAAATTCTGGTCTTGTCCCACTTGGATGGGACTGAAATGTCATGAAAACCATGACCACATTTATTTTGGATCACTAGCAAGTGGGACAGAGAATAAATTGAAGATTGAGTTACTGGGATCCTTTGTATGAAGCATGATACCAGCATGGTGACTGTCGTGTATGTTCTGGAAATCTATCACTACTTTAAAAACCACCTAGAAACTTAACAGCTTAAAACACACACATTTTTTTCATGGAAGCCCTCTTATTGAGGTCTTCCATGCATTATAGTTGAATGGTTGCTGGGCTGCAGTCATCTCAGGGCTTGACTTGGCTGCATGGTCTAAGGTGGTTCACTCATGTAACTGGAGTGATGCTGGTTATTGGCTAGGAGCTCCATCAGGGAAATCAGCTAATAGGTCTCAGTTCCTCCCTACAGAGATGTAGCTCTTTTTGGGCTTTCTCACAGTGTGGCCACTGAATTCTAAGAAGAAACAGCTTATGGAGTCCCCAGGAGTGAGAAGTTTGAGACTTGAGTGGAAGCTGCCTGCCTTCTGAACCAGCCTTAGCTGCATCAGAGTATCAAAACCATCACATTCTCTTGGTCAAGCAAGGCACTGAAGCTAGCTCAAACACAAGGGAGGCAAATTAGACTCCACTGTCAATGAAAAGGAGAGCAAAGAACTTGCAGCTGTCTTTAATCTATCACTATCATGTGTTTATGTATGTGAGTGTGTGCAAACATGTAATTAAGAGCAGATGTACTTGACAATTCAAAAGTTGAGTGCTTCGGGGTCTGGTAAATTTGCTCTATCTTTTTCTCCCTGGGCAGACATTAGATTTTGTTGGCTTACATGTGTCAGAAATTGAAGAACACCAGGAGACAAACTGGTCAAAGGATTTTAGTTTCTTTATTCTTTAGTACCTATAATGCTTGGTGTTATTGTATTGCCTCTTCAATGCCTGAGAAAGGGATTCTTAAACCCTCCAAGCATGGGTCCCTCGTCTGGGACTGCTCACTCTGAAACAGGATGGGTGACTGTGTTTGGGCTGCAACCTGTGGCCTCTTCTTGGGAGAAAAGAGTGTGGTGGGGTGAAGGGAGAAATGGAGCACAAATATTTTGAGCAATTTTGTTTCTTTCAGGGGACAACAGTCAAAGTTTTCCTTAATCTTATTTAGAATATAAATGGGAATGTTTTCTTTGAGATTTTATAGGGAAGAATAGACAAATATGATTTTTAAGAGGTACCTTTGATACAGAAACTATAATCAGCATTATTATCAAATAAAAATAAATAAAAAGAAAATCTAAAACCAGAGATCAAAGGACATTTAGATATTGTATAAATTTATCCCTTTTAGTCAGTTTCTTTGAGGGGAACACAGACCTCTGTGAACTTTGCTTTATGGTAGCATGTTAAGGTCAGCTCCTTACCACAAGAAGGAAAAAATCAGGATCTAAGTTTCCATGGAGGAGATATTTGCACAGACTGTGAATATACTGTAGAAGCTTAATACTTAAAGCAATTTAAATGCAAAATCCCTTGCAATATGAAGTCCTTTAATGATCCGAATGATCATCTAAAAATTTGTTTTATTTTGGAAGTGTTTTTGCATACATGTATTTACTTGTACTAGGTATTAATACGTACTCAAAAACATAGATCCATAGATGATAGAGAACTTAGTGGCTATTTAACCCAACTAAAATAAGCTAAGATAATGCAAGCATTTTAGAAATTGTAAAATACTATGAAATTCATTAATATTATTGCCCAGACTTTTACTATGTTTTGTATCAAGAATAAGAGGAGAATTTGCTTCGTGTTCTCAAACCAGTGTTGCAAATTGCCTCTTAAAATATATAAGAGGGAATAATGTTGCTTTATATGTTGTTTTAGGTTTATGCCCCTAATATAGGATTACATTTGCGAGACATGCTTAGAGGCTAGGGAGTTCCTTCTGGTTGCAATGACCATGATTCAAATGGCTTCTTATAAATTAATAGCAGTGTGACCCTAACCAATGGCCAAGGCATGTGATAGAGTACCCTTGCCAAGGTGGGTAACCAGAAGTAGGAATTTTAAAAAATATTTTACTATATGTATTTTATTCATAAAAACTTATTTCAATGAAAATAACAGCAGAGATTTTCTCTATAATGACAAAAAACATAATTAAAAATATATTAAATAGGTTGATACCTTTAATCTCAATTTGTCAGTCTTTGCGTGACTCAGTCATGGTGTTTGTTTCTAGGCTAATTAAAGCTCACTTAGAGCTCTCTCTCGAGACCCAAAGTCATGTTAGCCCTAACACTTTTTATGACTTGCTAACTTGCTGGAACTAATTAGAGTTTACTCTAATTGAATGGTTTTTCAAATCCTTTTCTGTCATCACTCACCTGAGAAACGTACTCATTGCCCTAGTCCATTAGTGTTATAGTAATTTTCTAGAAGACATATTTCCCCAGGAGTCATAGATTATAACTTGGATGGGGGACGGTGTAAAATATGTTAGAGGCCAGGGTTGTTTTTTTTTTTTTTTGGTACTTAGCCCCACCTAGAAAATCACCACCTTTCTAACTTTATAGACTTCTGACTGGCTCCAGTATCCCAGAATTGTGTCCCTTCTGGGAATCTTGTGTGCTGGCCCCTAGTGGACCATAACAGGTACACGAGTGCATGTTAAACACCTATGGTGTTTTCTTTCAGTTCCAATAGGTGTGATATCTTTACTGCTATAACAACTTCTTACTTTCTCCTACATAAACTTTGCATACTTTTATGCACAGTTTAAAAACACTTTTTAAAGAAACTATGCATTACTTTCCTCAGGACTTCTAAGACTACTTTGGCCTTAAGGGTAAAAACTACCAGCTTCATAGTAGCAATAAATACATTTGTGGTTGCTGGGGAAATATATAAATATGTATCATAAACTTGATAGGAGATCAGAATTGTAAGGCTTGGCATTTTATTCATTGTAAAAGGTAAATAGAATGAGGCTGAAATGATGACTCAGAACATTAGTGTATGGGTGAATGAGTAGGGATGCCATCAGTAGAACCACAGGATGCAGGGGAAGGACTAGGTCTAACAGGGAGGATGATACATTCCATCACACTCATGGACTAAATTTCCTGTGCTGATGTCTAGATGGTAATGGGAGATGTGGGCCAGGCGTTTGGGAGAGAAGCCAGTTAGGAATATGGATTTAGGTTTGGTAACACTTAGAGGAGTTGACTTAAGGAAGCCTTGAGACTTGAACCAGGATTGGAGACAAAATGAAAACCATCACAGAGAGATATAAGGAGAGGGTGAAAGATAACATCTTGGAGGAAATTCTAATTGAAGTGGCAGGAAGAGAAACCAGAGAAGGGGCAATCATAAAACCAGGAGAACAATTAGAACAACTGAAGACAGGAAAAGATGGTAGAAGCGGTTAACAGTAACAAGAAGGACTAGGAAGACAATAAATAAGAAATTGTCTGAGAATAAATTGTGTACTGTCTGAAGGCTCCTCCAAGTTGAATGCAAAATGTAATGTTTGTCTTGTCTTACTGTTCCACACATCTGCATTTGATCTTTATGAAAACCCTACCCTCAAAGGGATTAGTGTCTTCAAGGGTTCCTATATTTTTGCTCAAATGAAAAGCAATTACTCCCTGATGAGATGGCAGCACTTCTAGAGTAGCAACCAGGTTGCCGCTGGTCACACTATGGTTAGAATACTGCCAAGTATTCTAAATTCATAGGCTAATATGATAGGTTAATGCCAACAGAACTGGTTGGATTTGTACACCTCAGTCAGTTTGGGAAAATAGAAGATATCACTTTAAGATATCACTATCATTTCAAGAGACAGTATTATAAAAAGGTAAAGCAGCACAATAATGGTTCTTTAATAGATTTGGAGGATTGTGTATAATTATTACAGGTTCAGTTTTTAAGTAAGAATTTAAGGTCATATTTAAAATAGGCAACAAGAGTCCATCCAAGTACATTGGTTAATTCCTTTCAAATTTGATATGAACCAGAATCCACTAGTATTTATTTTGGGGATGTTGATATTAGGAACTAATCTCTTTAAAGTTATTAGTAAGTAGAATGACCAACTAGTCTAGTTTGCCCAGGATTGGGGACTTTTCTAGGACACAGTACTTTCAGTGATAAAACCTAGAAAGCCTATAGCAAGCCAGGATGAGTTAGTTACCCTACTAAAAATGACTTTTAAAGTTCTTCCTAACCCTATATTCTATAACGTGAACTGCTATACATTTGCTGAGAGTTGATGAGATTTTTTTTGCCTTACATGCATAAACTTATATTTTTACCTAGTTTTCTTCCCTCAAGAAATTTGTCTCATGGAATTAATATTCTTTGAGGAGACACAGGCATTTCTTACAAAAGAAGGAAACCTGAGTGATTGCATATGTATTTTGCCCTCCTGGTTGGGGCTGAGGAAGCCTGAGCTAAGGAAGGAACAGCTGCTCTTAGAACCCTTAATATAGAACAGGAAATTTTCACTTGCTATAATTGAACTATGTACTTCTTTTTTCTCTATACTTTCTGGTCCATTTTCCATGCAGACATTTTTGGAATGTAGAATTAAATAATTCATGATTTCCCATTGATTGTTTTTAGGTTAGTTGCTGTTGCTTGATTTGATTATACTTTCTTGAGGGAGGTCTTTGAGTCTATGCAGAGCTTTAAAGACAAGGTTACCTAGTGAGTTGATGCTTGAGGTTCAGTCTGGCCAGCAGGGGCGGGAATTGCATAGATGGCTCACTGTCAACCATCTAGTTACCACACTGGTACACAGTCCAGACTTTCTGAACCTCTCACATGCCCTGGGTCCTTGTGGCAACCTGGTGAAGCCCAGAGCCACACTCAGAATAATATTTTTTAATACATAAAACAGGATTATAAAAGGAACTAGTATTTTGACACAGCTATCAAAATATTAAAAATCAATTTGTGATATAAAAATATATATGCTTTACTAGAGCAATAAACAACACTGTCTAGTGCTGGTTCTAATTATATCATATTTTAAATGATGTTGTATATATTCTTCAAAAATGCTGCCATAAATTTCTTCCCTTGTAAATAAATGTAGGCTGTTTTTCCCCTGGGGAAATGGGGGATCGCTCTCCTGTCATTGAATCTGGGCTGGCCTTCGTGACTTGCTTGACTGATAAAATGTAGTAAGAGTGATGTTCTGGGACTTGCAGGGCAAGGTCACAGAAATCCTTGCATAAGAGGACCTTTTGGCCTGGATGTCTTACTTGCTGTTGGAATGTCCCCTTTGGGACAGAACCCTCAGGCTATGGAAATCTCCAATCACACACAGAAGCCACATTTTTCATACTGATTGGCACCCCCAGATAAGCTTAGCTAGTAGCCAACATCAATTTTCAGCCATGTAAGTGATCTAGTTTGGACATCTAGGCCAGTTGACTCAGCACAGGCATACCTTTTAAAATTTTATTTTTTATTTTTATTTAAAATTTTTTATTTTTAAAAGATTTTATTTATTGTTTTTAGAGAGAGGGGAAGGGAGAAAGGCACAGAGGGAGAGAAACATTTGGTTGCCTTTCACCTGCCTCTAGCTATGGACTTGGCTGGAGACCTGGCTTGCAACCTGGTTATGTGCCCTGGCTGGGAATTGAACCAGTGACCTTTGGGTCTGCAGGCTGGCACCTACCTTTTTTATTATTTTTTGTTATGCTCTGTCTATTGCACTTCACAGGTATTGCTTTTATTTTTCCCACAAAATGAAGGAAAGATCCTCCACCAGCAAAAAGATTGTGACTCTCTTTACTGCAATACCTGCTTTTTCATTGTAATGGTCTACAACCAAACCTGCAGTATCTCTGAGGAATACCTGTAATGGGGTCTTGCTGACAACCCTGAGGCTTTTTTGTTTGTTTGTTTGCCTCTTTATCTGTTAATATGCTAACAATCTCCTATTTTATCTTTAGGACAAATTACTCAGGATTTCTTTTATATTAAACAATACTCCTTGAGAAGGAGCATTCCAGCATTCAGTTTACAAGGATCCACATGGGCCCTGGCTAAGTTAATGCTGAGAAAGTGAGAAGTGATTAAAATTCCCCCTCAAAGTGAGCATTTTCTCCTCTTGCAAAATTGATTTGCTTCTGTTTTATCACTGCCATTTGCACCTAAGTTTAAAACAGAGTCAGAAATCATGCATGTATTAAACAACTGTTGACTGGACACATGATTTATTATGTCCCAGGCACTTCACCTCATGTTGGATTAAAATGGTGAACAAAACAGTTCTAACACCTGCCTGGAACTTACTGCCTAGTAGGAGGGACATAAATATAATTACACATACAATTATAATTTTAATGTAACTAACAACTGTGACTGTAGGAAACATTTGGAAAGTTAGGAAAGCATAGAACATGAGGGCCTGGACTGGAATGGAAGTGGGTTCAATTAGACAAACCATATTGTAAGACAGAAACAACCATTGAGATATTGATTAATTATAAATTTATCCAGAATTTTTCAAACTGTTTCCTATGAAAATAGCTCTTTATAATCATCACATGGGAGTAAGATAACAAAGTCAAATGAGTTTAGGAAATTTTGGACTAAACCCAGAGAAATAAATTTCTTGGCATCTGGTCTTTTCAAAGCCTTTTCTATGTTGATATGCATTATGTGGGGATTTAGTATGGACTGTTTTTCTGAGATGTTTAACCATGTGGCCCTTCCATTCACAGGGTCGCTGCTGATGTTACAAAGTACTTAGTCCAATTCTTGCCGCTACTTCACAAGGTTAGGTATTCAGTTGTATTAAATAAGATTAGGCTTTCTATGAATAACAAAGACCTGGACAATAGGAATTTATATTCTAATTTATATCGAAGAAATCTGTTTCATGGTGTCAGGAACTTAGACTCCATTGATCTCTTTGTGCCATCATGTGCTATGTCCAAAGTCACTCCGGTCTGATACACCTGCTGGAGCTCCAGCCGCTGCGACCACATCCCAGACATCAGGGAGTAGATGTCTTCCTGTAGTCACACATTGCCAGGTGTGTCTCTCCTTGTCTCTTATTGGCCAAAACTTAGCTGAATGGCCATATCTAACTGGAAAGGAGGCTGGGAAATATAGTCTTTTGGTTGGGTGACAATGTATTCAGCTAAAAATTAAAGTTCTTGTTACTAAGGAAGGAGAGAAAAATACTGAGAAGCAACTAATGGTCCCTGCCACAGGTATCTCTTATTTTTCTGCCAAGTAAAATGGGCCCATAAGGAAGGATGATAAAAGAGCCCAGAGATCATAGAAACAGCAAGATTCAAATCCAAACCTCCACATTCCGCAAGCCTCTCTAGTTCATCATACTATTCCTAATTAAACATGTGAGAGGGATCAAAATAGAGCCTTTCAAAGGCTGTGATATAAGGGGTCATGGTGATATAAACAGATAATACCATCGTGAAAGGATATTTTGAGGGAATGATAGGAATATATCTTAGAGGTATGTCCCTATATTTGGGAATTAATTGCACTCGTTAACAAGAACCTGTAAGTGGTATGTGACTGCCTTTTGTTATGCGTAGATTATTTAGACCAGAGCTCTGTCTGTCAGACTGCTGTGCTCTCCAGTGCCTGCTCTGTGTCTCAGAGCATCTCCTGGCTTTTCTTAGTTTGTCACATCAGTGATGCTTTGCAAGCCCTGAATCCCATCTGAAGCCATCTGTTTCCCTCACTTTATTTACATGATAGCATCACCTGATTGCAGTTTAGTGTCTGGATAAAATACAAAACAAAAAAAAGCAAACAAACAAACATGGCTCTTACCTAGATTGAGCTGGGGTTTTGTCTGATTTAACAGCAGTGGGCTCACCACATTGACTGTATTTTCCATCCGGGAGATGGTGCCTGCAAAAACCACACAAAGGGTTAGCCCAAAGGCGGTGAGCTTAGCACACTGTGCCAGGACTGGTTGGGCTGCGTTCAGCAGCGCACATGGCAAGTATTACTCTGCCTTCTTCCAGTACATTACTGATACCAAAGGGAACTTCTCATCTGATGCTCCCAGGGTTAAATGTCACTTCAGAGCAGAGTAGATGTTCTTTGCATATTTGTTAAATGAGTGAGTGAATGAGTGAATTTATGAGTGGTGTATTGAATGGAAAGCTAATTAAATTCTGGCTTCTCTCTTCCATTCCATTGAAGGTGCAGTTGCTGGACCTGTGATAGATCAGCAGAAATTATTATTGTGGGCATAGTGAGGCCAGATGCCTTGGACTGGTTGCTCTGGGAATCTGGCAACAGTTCTGAATCAGAGCATTCACACTGACCATCCAGGCTCCTTCCCTCTCCCTTCAGCTAGAGATCATGTGTGGAAGCATTTTCTTTTTGAGCGATCTAGGGGAATATGTGCCTAGAGCAGAGTTTCATTTCACAGGTTCAGGTATTTGTAATTCCAGTCCTCACCACAGTGGCAGTTTTCACTAAAACCCTGAAGGAAGGGGAAGTGGGCAGGATCCCATGATGGCACAAGTCTTATAAATAGGACTTAAGCTTAACAATGCTTAAAATACAGACACGTACCTCTGATGTAGAGCAGTTCCTAAATTGCTGACTCCTAAATCCTCCTGAGGGACCATGGAAAATTAGCTCCTAGAAATACAATTCTGCTTCTGAGAACCCTGAGTTCTGGTAATAGAGCAGAGGCTCCCGTTGAAGTGCCATGCCTGCCCCTCACTCCTCAGGTGAAACATCCTATCTGTGCTCCTCTGATTTCACCCAGGGTGGTTTTCTTGTATTGTAAAGGGGATCAAGACCTTGCTTCATAACTTGTGTTGCCCTTAACCCTCATGATGACCCCAAGAAGCTCAGGGAAGTACGTCAGTTGTCATCAAGTCATTGCCTCATTCTCTTATCAGTGGCATAGCAATTTCCTTCACTTGGGCCTGTGACATCATCATAATCATTGATTACTCTCCTTGTCTCTGGTTGTTTTTTTTTTTTTTCATTCAGTTGATTTGCTTTAATGAGTGACATAATAATCTTTTTCTATATGCACATACATGTATTTAAGAGAGTGTAGGGGAGGTGGATTTAGGTATTTGTTAGCTGTCTAATCTAGTGGCTTCCAAAATAAGGTATGAAAGATAATCCATTGATAAAATAAAGAATCTAGAATATTATTTATTTTTAACCTATGCTTTGAAAGTTTTTTCTTTGTCTGTTTTATTATGTAGATAAATTTATTACATTAGTATTACGTGTGTATGTGATTTATCAATAAATTTATAAGTAAACAATATTAAGACTATATGATTAAAATTACATACATCTAGAGAAGGAATATTTGGCATCTATTTGAATGTTAATACCATATTAGTGTTTATTAACTATAACAGGAGTCTTATAAAAACATTTGGTAGGAAAGTATATGCTATATATGGTATACATCATTCTATATGTATATGGGTTACATAAGTTTAAATTAGTTGACAAAATATTAAATAGAAAATCGACTTCAGGAACCTATTACATTTTTTAAATAGGTTAACCTTTATGGAAACACCTTTTATTCCAAAGCAGTAAGTTTTAATTCCCCTAAGGCCTTGGCCTTGTGTATCAATGCTGTGTAATATTTCAGGGGCTTTCCTATGCTGATCAGTGTAAACCTGAAACTCATTTGTTTGGCCTGCAGAGTCCTTTGTGATCTGGCCTTGTTGTCCACCATTGCACTGTGGGCCTCATTCCTCAATCACACTGATCTTGCAGGGAATCAACTATTGCTCCTTCTCAGTCATTTATTCTCTCTGCCCTACCTATAACTTTCCCCAACTCTCTTTCCTGGTCCCTCTACCCTTTTCCGTTCTAACACTATCTTCTAGTTACTCCTTTGTGTCCCTTAACACTCAATTTAGTGTCATCTTTCCCAGAAAGTGTCCATGAATCCCATTTGACATCATTTCCCTTTCCTTTGTTCCTGGAATACTTTGGGTATATTTCTGTTATATACCCTTTCTCTGTAATTATTTACTTTTATATAACCTTGAGGACAGAGGGCATACCTTATTTCACTTTTTATATCTCCAGTGGAAAGCACAGTATTTGTCATGTTCCAGGTACTCAGTGAATGCTCCAGTGAGTAAATAAAAGGGAGAGATGCAGGTACTGCCCAATCAGTCCCTGCTAAAGTAAACCTGTGGAGTTTGGAAACTGAAGGGAGAGATAGCACTGTCATGCTGAGAATCTTGGCAAATAAGGGAGGGGTGGAGGATGATGAGTCCCTAAGAACCTTAGCAAATGAGGAGTAGGTGCTGGTTTTGTTGGGGAGCTCTGGTAGTGTGGGAATCATTCAACACCAGCATTTATTTAAAATCCTTGGGCCAGAAACTTACTCTTTGTGAGTTGTGCTTCCCACAGGTAAGAAGATACTCTGTGCAAGAGAGAGAGCAGGCTGATTCTTTTCCCTAATGGAATTCTCTGAACTCGAGTATTCCCAGTAGGTGTCTCTCATTTCCCTTCTCCCCCAGTGAGCTGGTGGCCTTTCATTCAAGCTACTCCTCAACACAGCTTGCCTCTTCCCTCCCTCCCTACACCTTCCACCTGAGCCGTTGATGGGCCTCCCGTGGATCAGCACCTGAGGAACTGCTGGGCCTGGTGTGCCTTGCCAGTCAGGAGTCAGAGCTCTCAGGGGTTCACTGCCTCCCCAGCCTGCAGGCCTCCCACGGCTTCGCATCCAGGCGATTGACACACCTCCTGTGGTTTTTAGCTAGAGAGCAGCTTGAGGATCTTCTGTTTGCTGTGAAATGGTTTCAGAGGTTACCTTTTCTCATTTGTATAGTGTGGATGCACCTGTTTTTGTTTGTTTTCATTTTTGGAGGGGTGAAACTATAAAAGGAAGAGCGTAAACAAGAAAATATTGGTGTCTGCTTAGAGCTATGCATTAGCTACTGCTAAGGGGCCTGGGTTTTGTTGTTTGTAAAAGAGTTCAGGCTCATAGTCCAGGGGAGGAAATTATCTGTAGCTGAGGAAATGGGAGAGTTGTAGTAAGCCTTTTAAGCTCCTTGAGTGTCACCTGTCTGTAATATCTTACCAGTCTGAATGAATTTAAAAGGCTTCTAACACTCCTTAAATTATCTTACTCATCTGAAATATCACTTGAGAGGTAGCTTTGAGCAGATCAAGCTGACCCCTGTAATTCAAGTGGAAAGGGAAGAAAATAGTTAAAGGATTTAAATTGCTAAAGAAGACCTTAGCATTTTTCTGGAGAAGTAGGAGTTTGTATGAAAATCACAGCTTTCATACATTAAATGTGGTTGAGTCTCTCCCTAAAAGCAGTGTAAAAAATGTGGACCCCAACCCCACCCTTCTTCCAGGAAAAAGGAGCACTAGGACCAAAGAGTCATGCAGCTTCATCCAAGGATTCTCAGATTACAAAGAGACTGCTGGGCAGTCAGAAAAATAGAAGATATTATTGTCAACAGTTTTTGCCACATCATTCTCACGTTAAGCTTCACTGTGAGAAGAAAACTTAACCATGAGTTTTATAAACTCCACTATTTTAATATCTTCTCTTGTCCCATACTAATTTCACCATGGTCCTTCGCTGGCAAACCCAAATCACATCACATTAATAGAGGACCATGCCAGAATTTCAGTACTATGTGCTGAACTTCCCTTTTCAAGGTCTCAGATTATTTGAATACTATTGGTCAGAGACACTGGTTAATATCAGAGTTCTGTAAAATAGTATCTGCAAGAAGTGGTGTAGACATGTTTATTTGCCATCTGTATATCTTCTTTGGTGAGATTTCTGTTCAGGTACTTTGTGTATTTTTAAAATCTGGTTTTTAGTTTCCTTACTGTTGAGTTTTGAGAGTTCTTTGCATATTATGAATAACAGTCTTTTATTAAATGTGTTCCAATAAATTTTTATTTAAGAAAAAAGGAAGAAGTGATGTAGACAGTAGCAGAAGTATTCAGATTTCATTTTTTGAGGCTGGAGGGGCATAAATTATGTAAATATAAGGCTATAGAAAGATGTGACATATTGAGCATTGTTAGAATCCTCATTTTAAATAATAGTAATTACAACATGGTATTAATAGCAGTATTACTAGCAATAATATGCCCATTAATATAAGATAATATAATTCAGTTTTTTAAAAAAAGATTTTATTATTTTCAGAAGGGCAGGGAGGGAGGAAGAAAGGGAGGGAAGCATCAATGTATGGTTGCCTTTCACCTGCCTCCAGCTAAGGACTTGGCTGGAGACCTGGTTTGCAACCTGGTTATGTGCCCTGGCTGGGGATTCGAACCAGTGATCTTTGGGTTCACAGGCCAGCACCAATCCCCTGAACCACACCAGCCAGGGCTGTGTTGTTTTAATGTGTGTGTTAGCTTACTGATGTGTGTAGCTTTTCAAAATAGTAATTAGTTGAGCACTTTATGTCAGGCTTAAACATAAACATGTTCGATGAATTCACTTTGTAACCCTCATAACCACCCTATGAGACACTTACATCACCTGAGAAAGCTGAGACATGGAGATCATAATACTCATTGGTAGAGGGACAAAATTTTGGCCCATTAGTCTGACTCCAGAGCTCTTGTTTACCATGCTAAGATGACCCTCAATCAACATAAAAATACATTCTAAGTATTTATATGTGACTTTAAATAAATTTAACAATATATCTTGGAGATACTATCATATCATTTTACACGGCATTTTAGAGTAGGAACATAGCATGACTCATTGAACTACTACTTACTGATGGACACTTAAGGCTTTTTCCTCTAAATTTTCACTTTTACAAACTATACAACAGCAAAAAAATTACTTATACCTTATACTATAAATGGTAGAACTTCTTCTAATCAGTTGACTCTCAAAGTGGAGTCCAAAATCTACCTACATCTGAAATCACTTAGAATATTTCTTAAAAATGCAAAACACACCTTCAAGGAACACATAATCATTATATTATAAACTCTCATAAAGCCCAGAAAAAGATAGGAAACATCTCAATTTAATATCAAAAACAGCTCAAGGCTATAGAATAGATTCTAAAATTAGACAAAAATAGCACAAGGGAAATTAGAGGCTAATCTAATTAATATTGATGATATTAAGCATTAGTGATTCAAATGTACCTTGCTTTAGAACAATTATAAATGATTAATAGAATTTAATTCTAGGAATGCAAGGATGGTTTTATTTCAGGAAAAATTGTATGAATGTAATTCATTGATGCAAAATTAGAATTATTGCTCTTTGCTCTCTAAGATTACACTTTTATTTTCTTATATAATAATGAGGCATAATGTTCAAAATATAAAGAACTACAGAATCACCAAAAATGTTTAACTCTCCCTCTTCTTCTTATTACAATGCCAGTCTCTACCCACCCAACTCTATTTCTCCGAGTAATTCTTTTTTTTTAAAAAACACACACCATCTTTATTATATATATTACCACCGAATCATGATTTTAATTTAATATACATAAGGATATCTTTACTCAAAAGGTTAGTCATAATTAATTCAAACATGTTAGCCAAAAATAAAAAAAAATTATATATGACACATCAGTCATCCTTTTTTCCATATATCTTGACAAAAATTGGTCTTAGTTTCTGATTTTTCATGTGTTTGCTTCCTCTGGGTTATAGAAAACTTCCAGAGCTGTAAACACCTGTGTGTACAAAGAAGCAGTGTGGCAGTACATGTGACATCCATTTTTCATTCTTAATAAAAAAATTATGAAAAACAAGCTTTTTACCTGCTCTTCAATTCTAAAAGGAAGCCAATTTGAAAGATTTTAAAATCTAACTTAATGGACAGCCAGTTTTTGTTATTTTAATTTGAAACTAACATAAAACTGCAAGTTGAACTAAACTGGTTAGAAAGGAGAAGAAATAATGGTGCCTCTCAAACCTTTGATGAGTATGTGATTCTTGACTATCCAGGCTGTCCAAGGCTCCAGAGCCCACATAATCATAGGAGTGAATATTGAAAGTGTTATCTGTTTTATGGAACTAAGTGTAAGTAAGCAGAAAGGTACTGAAGAGGGGTAGCATGGGGAAGGCTTAGAGAGAGAAGATGAATTAAGAACAGAAATGATAGGTTTTAGTGGTACCCAACATAAGTCTTTCAACATATTTGAGAAACAGAGAGTAAATTTTCTCCAAGTTATTTTATAGAAGTATCTAAAGCAAATAAATACAAAATCTAAGCATATCATTGAAACAATATTTAAAAAGGTATTCTGTGTTCTGCTTTTTGGTTTGTTTTTAGTGTAAAAATATACAGTCTTCTTCTTGAGGGTCAGAGTTATTTGTATGACTTGCCTAAAGACAGAAGCTAATAATCATAGTGTGTCAAACTTACCTGCTTTCTACCCAAAGAAAAAATAAGTTCACATGGTGGTATAAAGTGGATTCTGTAGAAGCATTAAGAGCATTTTCCCCACAAGTTTCTTATCTATGAAACAGAAAGCATTTGATCAATTTCAATGTCATATTCAATTTATAGCACAATATATTAGGCTAGAAATAGAAAAAAATTTTCCTTAACTTGATATAAAGTATTTACAAGAAATTCACAGGATTTCTTGTAAAGAAATAACCATATTAGGTTTGGGAACAAAGCATGAATGCCTATCATCATTCCTATTACTGGAGGTATACGACAACTCAGTAGAATAAGAAAAATATATTAAAGGACATAGCCATTAGAAAGAAGGAGTAAAGACATTATCTGCACTACACCTATATTGTCAGTAAAACAGATGGAAACGATGCCAATGTACAATGAGCAATAGCATTCATCAATTAGAAAATAGATAACTATTCTACTTGTGTGAGAAAGTAGATTAAATATTTATGCATAAACTTAACAAGTCTTTTAAATATCATTAAAACAAAACCCTCAAAACTTTGGTGAATAAGCAGAACTGACATACCAAAATTGGAAGACATAGTATTGCAAAGATTCTTCCCTATGTCAATCTAGAAATTCAAGTAATCCAAATTACAATTGCAGTTAGGTTAAAAAAAAAAAAATAGAATATGAAAAGATGATTCTAATATTTTTAGAAGGAAATAAATAAACAACAAGTAGATAAGAATTTTTAACGAGGTGCTTACTTTAGGGAGGCCATCCCTAGATGCTCAGGAGTCAAACTGAGGTGGTATTTCCTAAGAATAGACAATTAGAGAGAGCAGTGAATAAAACAAGCCAGAATCTAGAAACTGACTCATAGGTATATGAAAATTTACTTGGTGGTTTGGATGGCATTTTAAAACCATGGGAAAAAACTAAATGATGTTGGAGAAGTTATCTATACATATGTCAAAAAAATTTCTGTTGCATTACCAAGTCATACCATGCCAAATAAACTAAAAAGCCCTATATTAAATAGGAAGGAATTGAAGGGAACTACAAAAGACTGTTTTATATTATTGTTCATATTCTATGAAAGGCCTTCTTGAAAATCTTAAAGTCAAAAAAGAAAAGGTGGAAAAATTTGGACACATAAAAATGAACCACCCCATGATCAAAGAAACACTAGGCAAGAATAAAACTTAAGCCATGGAGATAAAATATTTATATTATTCACTATATAAAACTGTATTTTATAATCTAAAATATACAAAGAAATCTCATATTTGTTTCTGAATAGAGAAAAACATAAATGACCAAAGATGAAGTTTATAAAGAAAGCAACAATTTGGCCCATAAGCATGAAAAAATCCTTAATCATACTATTAATCAGGAAAATGTTAACTATAAAAGTTAAGTATACGTTTTTTGGCCACCAGATCAGCACAAATAAAAGAAATTATAATAGCATTTATTCAACATTTGCTATTTGCTGTGTATGTGCTTTATACATTAATGTTCTTATTCTCATAATAACCCTATTAGATATATACAATTATTATCCACAATTTATAGATTAAGATTTAGTTGAAATTGTTAAATGTTTTAAACATTATACATTAACAGTTATTTACACTTATTTGTAAATTTAACTCAATTCTTTGCATACCGCCTTTTTTGAATCACGCATCATTTTTTCTGGATATATATTTGGTTTGCACACATTCTTATCTAGGAATTCAACCAAAGAACTGTGATGATTTAGTCTATTATTTTCTAGCACACAGGAGTACCCATTTAGTTTTTATTTTTGTAAGCAATTTGTTTTAATCTTTGGATAACTAAAGATTTTCTCTTATTCACCAGCCCCTTTTATTTTCAGGATATATATTTTTTGTCCCTGATAAATTATTTTCTTGTTGATTTTCTTGCTCATATTTTGTCTGTTTTTTCCTTTTGAAACTTCTAAGTAGATGCATTTTAGGATTTAAGGGTACGTTACATTATTTTATAAGCCTTTTATTTTGGTCATATTTTCTATCTTTTTACTCTTTGTTTCTGACAGACTCTATGAACTTGATTTTCCAGTTCAAATTTCTAGTACTATCCATTTTGCTAGTTATTCAATCTACTGGTTAAAATTTGTTTTTGATGCTAATTTAAAAAATAATATGTAATTAATTGTTTTCTTTTCATGAATATAGTTTCTAAAATATCCCTGGAAATATGCTTAATAAATAGAAGACATTATTCTATTTGCTCAATTATGTGTCTTTGGGTATTATTTCTTGGTATTATGGAATTGATTATTCAATATCTCTCTTTTATGGTTCTCTGCTTATCTTTGTGCTTGTAATTCCTTGTTTGCCTACCTATGAATCCTTGTTTTATGAAGTTGCCTGCAATGACTGACTATTGGCCAGCAAAGATATAATAAGGAGAACTTTCTAGAGAGCAGTGTGATCTTGCAGTGTGATCTAGAGTTTGGTTTTGTTCAAATATTACCTTAGCAAGCAAGAACTGAAATCAGAACACATTACAACACTGTATCAAACAATCCCAATGTACAGTCAAGATGATCCTTGATTCACAGATACTCAGCAGTGGGAACATTCTACAAATATCCAAATGTAAAAGTGGCAAAATGTAGATAAATGGGAAAGCGGCTTTACATATAAAATGTAAACTAAGGGACAAAAAGCAGGAAGTCAAAAAAGACAAGTCAAGTAAGAGAAGACAGCTCAGTTCTCTTCCCCAATTGCCAGCAGTAGTAGAAGGAAATTATAAGTCTATCAAAGATAAGAAGATAATTTAAGAAAATAATTTCTTTCTCTCTCTCTCTCTCTCTCTCTCTTACACACACACACACACTACAATTTTGTCTGTAGCAAATCAAAACATATAACCGGTCTCTACTTTTAATTTTAATTACAACTTAACTTTTTAAGTAATAGTGAATGTAGACAGATGATTCAAACTTCAGAAGACATACAAAAATACACTTACTGGAAATTCTCCCTTCACCCTGTCTTTCAGCTACCTAATTTCATCACCTAGGTACAACAATGTCACTAGTTCCTTAAGTATCCTTCCAAAGGTATTCTATGCTGTATACACAAAGAAGTTTTTTAAAAAATTACACATATATAGATATACTTTTCTTTAACTCAGTCTTTTACAAAATGATAACATCACAAACTATGTTGCACCTTGCTTTAAAAGATATAACTTGAAGGCTGCAAGCCAGGTCTCCAGCCAGGTCTGTAGCTGGAGGCAGATGTTTCTCTCCCTCTCTTTCTCCCTCCATTACCTTCTCTCTAAAAATAATTTTAAAACTCTTTAAAAAAAACGTTACAGCCCTGGCTGGTAGCACAGTGGATAAGGTGCTAGCCTGCCAACCCAAAGGTAGCTGGTTTGATTACCAACCAGGGCACATAACCAGGTTGTAAGCCAGGTCTCCAGCCAGGTCTATAGCTGGAGGCAGGTGAAAGGCAACCATACATTGATGTCTCTCTCCCTCTCTGTCTCTCTCTCTACCCCTCTCCCTAAAAATAATATTTAAGAAAAAAACATTAAAAATAAGATATAATTTGATTGTTCCATATTAGTACTTTAACTACTTCTTTTTAAAGAGCTGCATTACGGTATAATTCACATTTTATACAATTCATCCATTTAAAACCAATTCAATGGCTTTTAGCATAGTATTTGTAGAGTTGTGCACTTACCACCACAATTATTTTTAGAACTTTTTCATTATCCACCCCCTTCAAGGAAACCCTTCACTACTTAGGTGAAACTCCCAGATGTTTACATCCCTTCCAGTCCCAGGCAACCACTAATCTTTCTTTTCTATAGATTTGCCTGTTCTAGAATGTCCTATAAATAAAATCATACAATGCTTTTTTAACTTTGCATAATATTTAAAATGTTTATCCACATTGCAGTAGGTAATCAATATCTATTGAGAATGGACAGATGGCTAAAATGACATCATATGTAAAGTACATGTTTGGATTGTTATGTGGATATATAAACACTTATACATTAATAACATTAATTACATTGTATATTTGTACAGCAGTCACCCCTCCATATGTATCAGTTCTCATCAATTACTTCTAAAACAATCCCAGTTGGATGTTAAGGTAAATTCAGTTTCTTAGGGAGACCCTAGCTCAAATGCCCAGATATATAAACGTTGTTTCATACAGAGAATTTTGTAATAGAGATAATTTCTAATTGGTTATTGGTGGGTGGAGCCTAACATTTATATTATGTAATAAGGGGGACAATCCTTGCAGGGTATTTTAATTTTTACACTTTGTACTTCTTGAAAGGAGATGAGCACATATAGATCACACATGCCATATCTTCTCTTGTTGTAAGAGACAGAATGTTTTATTCTCCCAAAGCTTGGTTTCACTTTGTGTTCTCTGAATCCTATGCTGGTCTTGTATTGCAGGTACCCCAGTTGTCTTTTCTACCCTTGTTTGAAGTATACACATATCTTTTTGTATGTCCGTATGATTTTAAAAATTCTCTAGAGCCCTCATTGACTTCTACTGAGCCTTCTCATTCTGCCTTTGCTTCCTTAATGATTTCTGAGAACATAAATTTGATGGGTGTTCACCTATAGACAGTATTTTTTGAAGCCAGAAAAAGTTTTTTACTTTTCCAAGCACTTGACTCATCTGACCAACAGTCAATTTGAAATTTTTACTGAGATGACTAACGGACATCTCAGACTAAAACAACCCATTGAGAATCCCCACTTGCTATGGTCTCTTCCATAAGTCTGCCAAATCCAGCTACTAGCTCAGCTTTCCCCAATCCAGGACATGGCACCATCTCCCATTACAAAAAATTGCTCAGTAACGTTCCTGACTTCAATTAATCGTGTACATTGTGGTTTGAATAATTTCTCAAATCTGCTTTTCTTTCTCTCCTCTTACCTCCCTATTTAATTCATTACAACCTCTTGGGTGAAACACTAGAATGCCTCTCACTTCCCTCCTGATACTCTTGCCCTGGTATACCCCATGTCTCTCTACTGCAGCCAGAGTGACCTTTTTAAAAAATAAATTGCTTATGTGATTTTCCTACTTAAAACCCTTTACTGGCTTAACAGCATTCTTAGAAGAATCAGGTCTCCAATTTGTTGCATAGCTTCCAATGCCCTGCCTGATCTGTCCCCTTGCCTGCCTTTCCAGGCCCACCTTTTACCTCCTCCAGATTCTGCAGCGCAGACACCCTTGCTGCTTTTTAGTCTTTTATATTGTGGAGTTCTTCCCCACCTTTTACTTTTCATATATGCTACTTCCCTCTCTAGAGAACTCTATCTTCATCACATTATGCATTTTCCTTCCTATCACTTAGCACACTTTTGCCTATATATTTATTTGTGTGATTGTGTTTAAATGTCTATTTTCTTCACAAAATTTTATGTTTCATGGAGTAAGGACTGTGTATCTTTAGACAGTAGAAAGGTAGGTAGAGTTGAATACTCAAAAGTGCATATACATATATGGACTATAAAAAGTGGGAGATAGCTAATACTTTCATGCTTCCTATGTGCCAGGCATTGCAGTACTTTAATACATGGTATTTTACCTAATTCTTACTATTACCTCCATGATAGTAAGAGAACTAAGCAATTTTCCCAGCAAATGTCTCATTTGGGATTCAAACTTAGATTTATCTGAATTCTAATCTGGTGACCATTCTGTTGCACCAAATTGCCCCTTATGTAAATAGTAATATAAATAATGTCTGCCCTACACTAATTCTTTATTTGCCAGGTGTCTCTAGACTCTCCAGTGAGTGGAGTCTAGAGAGAATGGTGACATAGTTGAGAGGAAACTGGAACTATAACACTACTTAGATCCTGGTATATGTGGAGTATATATAGATGGGGCACCAGTGGGTTTCTGACCATTAGGGGATTAGAAGTAAATGAGGGCACTGGGTTCTCAGGGATGGGTAGGCACTAGAAGGTAGGGAGAAACAGACACTGTCTTCTTTACTTTAAAATGCTGCCTTTGCTTAGCCGTGGTTATCTTGGTGTGTATCAGAAGCAATTGCTAAAAAGGATTCAGATTTACCTATTCCTCCCACCAAAACCTCACCTGATAAATCTCAAAAAAATGTATTTCTCTTGTTTTATTTGTACTTGTTTTTTTGGCATATATCATTATTTTACAGAAACTTGATAATATTTCCAAAATGAATGAACAGATGAATTAATTAATTTATCAGTCACTGGTAATTTTTTTTTTTTTTAATGTGTTACATTTCTCTAGGGGACTTCTAAGCATCCTTGATTAAAAAGATGGAGTTTAAGTATCTCTTCCAGGAATATGGAGATACTTTAGAGTATTAGGACTTTTGGCAGAGGTTGTAAAATCTGGATATTATTGTTGAAAAGCTTACAGTTGGGAATAAAAATTCTAGGAAATTTTGTTGTCCATGGTATAATATTTGAACTCAAGGGGAAAGAAACTAACTTAGGAAACCCCAAACAAGAACTCTTTGTATTGAATAAATATGATGTATTAGAATAAAAAAAAAGCTTAACGGCTTTGGAAATTAAAAAAATATATATAACCAGGGACAATGCAGATGTATTCATAATTTTTGTATTTATATACAACATAGACACTGTGAATTTCAGAGCATAAAATATAGACTAGCTTGTTCCAAAATTAAATTTTGATGCAACATATTAACATGTAGAATAAAGGTTATTCAATATTTACTAGTCAGGTATTCTAAAATTTCTCTTAAGCATCAATTATGCACTTATGAAATACTGTATGTAACATTTGAACCAAGTAGAATACAAGTACTTGTTTTTTAAGGAATTTAATAATGTTTTTGTGTTTTTTCTTGTTAGGAAAACAATCAAAAGACTGAGAAAAAAATAACCAATAACATTAAAGAAAAATAAAGAATCTCATAGTGGGATTGCTGGATCATATGGTAGTTCTAGTTTTAATGTTTTGAAGAATTTCCATACTGTTTTTCAGAGTAGCTGCAGCAATTTACATTTCTAGCAACCGTGCACCAGGGTTCCCTTTTCTCCACATTCTTTGAGAACACTTTTTAAAAAAATATGAGTCATATTAACAGTTGGGAGATAATATCTTATTGTGGTATTGATTTACAATTCCCTGATGATTGGTGGTGATGAACATCTTTTCATATGTCTGTTGTCCATTTTTATGTCTTCTTTGGAGAAATGTCAGTTCCTTTGCCCATTTAAATTTTTAGTATATTTTATTGAGTATGCTGTTACAGTTGTCCCAATTTCTTTTCCCTTTTCTCCTCTCTGCCCAGCCCCACCCCTCCTTCCAGCAATCCCACTCCTCTTAGTTCATGTACACAGGTCATGACATAAGTTCTTTGGCTTTATCTTTCCTGTACTGTTTTTAATGTCTCTCTGTCTATTCTGCACCTACAACTATGCTTCTTAATCCCAGGGCCTTTCCTCCATCTTCCCTTCCCCCTCCCAGCTGACACAGCTCCAAATGTTCCCCCGTATCTATGATTCTGTTCTTATTTTGGTTGTCTGCTTAAGTTTTTCTTTTTCTATTTTAGATCTGTTGTTGATAGTTGTCAGTTTGTTGCCATTTTAATGTTTATAGTTTTGATCTTCTTTTTCTTAAGTAAGTTCCTTTAATATTTGATATAATGAAGGATTGGCAATAATGTACTCCTACCTTGTCTGGGAAGCACTTTATCTGCCCTTCCATTCTAAATGAAAGTTTTGCTGGATAGAGTAATCTTGGTTGTAGGTCCTTGCTTTTCATCACTTTGAATTCTTGCCAGGCCCTTCTTGCCTGCAAAGTTTCTTTGGAGAAATCAGCTGATAGACTTATAGGAATCCCGTTGTAGGTAACTCTTTTTTTCTCTTGCTGCTTTTAAGATTCTCTCTTTATCTTTAACCTTTGGCATTTTAATTCTGATGTGTGTTGGCATGGTTCTCTTTGGGTCTAGCTTGTTTGGGACTCTCTGTGCTTCCTGGACTTGTATGTCTATTTCCTTCATCAAATTAAGGAAGTTTCTTTCATTATTTTTTCAGATAAGTTTTCAATTTCTTGCTCTTCCTCTTCTTCTGACACCTGTGTGATTTAGATGTTCACATGTTTAAAGTTGTCCCAGAGGTTCCTAGGCTTCTCTTTGTTTTATTTATTTTTTAATTCTTGTTTTTTCTTTCTGTACTGGTTGACTATTACTTATGTTCCAATTTGTTGATTTGAATCCTGATTTCTTTTCCTTCACCACTGGTTTAGTGTGGGGTTTCCTTTGTTTAACTTAGCTTAGCCATAATTTCTTCCTTTATGTGTTTGTCATGTTTAATCTTGTCCACCAAATCTGTGAGTATCTTTATCACCAGTTTGAACTCTGCATCTGTTAGGTTGGTTATCTCCTCATTGCTCAGTTCTCTCATTGGAATCTTGATCCGCTCCCTGTTTTGAGTCATATTTCTCTGTTTTCCCAACTTGATAGGCTCCTGTGTTTGCCTCTGTGTCTTAGGTAGAGCTGTTGCACCTGTTATATTGTAAGGGGAGGAACCTTAGGTATTTGTGAGTGCGGTGATCAATTTCATCATTTTGTGGCGCTGTATGTGGGGGAGTGGTCCGAGAGGGAACAATGCCGCTTTCTCAGCACTTGCCCTCTTTACAGGCACTTCTCCCACTTCTCTTAGCTGACTCTGTTGAGAGACCAGCAGTTTTTTCCTTCACCTCAACCTCCACTGGTTTTCATGGTCAGAAGCAATATGGCTCTGTTTTCCCCTGCTCTGGAACTATGAACTGGGCAGTCTGGTCTGGGGCTGTGATTGCTTCCCAGGTTTCCCCCCAACCCCCACTTTTAAAATATATGACTGTGCTTTTCCTCATGGCCAGAACCCCTGTGCTGCCACCACTGCCACAGCTGTCACTGTTGCTGCCACACTGTATTCTCTGCACCCAGTTCTGGAACTTCTGGTTGTTTTATTCAGTTTTGAGGTAGTTGTCAATTCCTTCTTTTTATTTTTTCAAGGATTTTATTTATTATTATTTTTAGAGAGAGGGGGAGAAGGGAGACACAGAGGGAGAGAAACATCAATGTATGGTTGCCTTTCACCTGCCTCCAGCTATGGATATGGCTGGAGACCTGGCTTGCAACCTGGTTATGTGCCCTGGCTGAAAATTGAACTGGTGACCTTTGGGTTTGCAGGCTGGTGCCTTTCCACTGAGTCACCAGTCAGGGCTCAGTTCCTCCTTAATTGTTAGGGAGATATGGCAAGTCTACCTATGCCTCCATCTTGGCTGGAATTCCCTTTGCCAATTTTTAAATTTAGTGGTTGATGGGCTGAAAGGAGGGGGAATAGGAAAGAAAGCAGTGAAAGAGTACAAAGTTCAGTTGTGCAAGAGGAATAAATTCTAGAGATATACTGTTCACTGTAGTGCCCGTAGTAAACAATTATGTATTATATACTTAACATGTGTTAAAAAAATAGATCTTATGTTAAGTATTCTTATCACAAAGTAATAATAATAATGCAAATTAATTAAAAAGGCAGAGGAAACTTTTGAAGAAGATGGATAGGTTTATAACATAAATTGTGTTAAGGGTTTCATGGGAGTATACTAACCTCTAAATTGATTAAGTTGCATGCATTAAACGTGTATAACTTTTTGTATTTCCATTATATATCATATTTTTAAATATTAAATTTTTTTTCAAAAAGCAACATCAAGTTGACCATTACAAATTCTTTGAGGATTTATATAGAGAGAACAGCAGCATACTGCCATCTTAAGATTAAAAAAATAAACAAAATGAAGAAATGAGAGGGCACAGGTTTTTTTCCCTATTTGTATGAGAACAGCAGCACCTTCTAGTCATTTCCTTTCAGAATTTGGGATTCAGAGGATTGGTCTGATACAGTTAGGAATTTTACTTAAAGAACTTCCTATTAAATAGATTCAAATATTTTTGAAGAACAGATGGTATAGACTAGAGGAAGAGATAAACACTGTATGTTAAACATTTTATTGATCAATTAAAATATCATAATTTGAAATGTTTCCACTGTGGGAATTATACGTGTCACTGTGATTAGAAAAGACACAGCGAGAGTGTATGTGGTGAGTGAGATAAAAATTTATTATCCAAAATTCAAATTGGTCCCTTCCCATGAGGTGAGAATGATTAGAGCTTTTTTCCTTCCTTCCCTCCCTCCGAAATCTTCTACACACACACACACACCAGGCAGGCAGATGGTTTTTCTTGAAAGTTTTAAAAAGCCAGCTTGCAGTCTTGAATCATATGCATCTGGGCACTTTTAAAACGGCCTCTTTTGCCTATTTTTAAGACTGACTAGTTTGAAAAAAAAAAAAAAACATAACAAGCAGATTAGAATTTAAAAAACCACCTGTGTGAATTTCATGAAAAACGAAGGCTTTTTCCACTAGAGAGTGAATTATTGATCAACAATACCATTCATTCTGTAAATTAGCCTACTTGACACTAATTTTCAATCATGTTAAATCTGCATCCCTGTGAATGATATATGTATAAGAAATTCCATTCTTTTTTTTGAGTATTTGTTTTAGTCTTTTTCATAAATTGTGAATAAATTATTTGAATAAATTGTTAGATTCACCAAAAGTTAATACTACAAAGAGGAAAAACACCCGTCTACAATTATTGTAAATATATATTTAAAATAGTCACTTGAGAGCTAAAAATAGCCTGTTTTTAAAAAGGAAGATTATGATTTTAGTGATTCCAGTGTCACTAAAACTTACTTTTCCATTAGTTTGCATATTGTTGGAAAAGTGTTAGGGCCAAGATTGAATGTAGAAACAAATTCATTTATTATTAGTCTTTGTATGTCCCGTTCTGTCCTTGCATGCCATCACTGTCCCTCAGAAGCCTGAACTATGTCCAAAGCTGGTGTAGGCTGTGTTCCTGACAATAGCAGGGTTGTAGTGGGAACTGTATTCATCACATAAGTTATGGGACCTGATACAGTAAATATCATATAAACAGTGGGTCTGCCTGCCCTAAATTATGCCTGTTCATGTGACCCCATCATTATTTCCAAGATCTGTGCCCTTCGCCTTTGATCTAATTTCTACGGGATTTACACAAGTGTCAGACCGTTGGAATGCCGCACAATAGTGACCTTGATCCCCAACTTTGCTGGGGGAAATTGAGTTTAAATCTAGTGTTGAAATTATATGGAATGCTTTGTAATTACGGGAGTTAGACTATTCCTGATACAAAAGAAGCCCTAGCCCTCTGAGATATCTGTCCTTAAATTTTGTTCAGGCTTTCTGCTTTTAAGGATTGATAATGCATTCATAAAAGACAAAAGCCCCTCATTGTTCTTATTGTATTTAATACATGGGGACATTCAGGTGATTTCTCCTTAGTGTTAATTTTCAATATATTATTTCTAAAGCTTTATCTTTCTAATTGCCAAAATACAACTCTTTCCGTAAACAAAACATAGCAGTTCTTGGCAAATGCTACTAGAGTAAAGATGGTGGGATGTTTAGTGCTTGATGGATGAATAAGTGGAAAGAGCGGCAACTCGGAACCAAGAGGCACCACTCCATGGCTGGTCCTGAGGTCCTCTGGTGGGGGAAGCAGTCTTTAATTACATCTGGTACTCATTAATTCATTTTGGAGTCTCTTTCCAGATCTGTTGCCCCATCAGCCTCCCATCGAGCAACAGAAATTCCAGATGGTTCCCTCCATATGCCAGTGCTCATTCTCTTAAGTAGGATAGATTGGTCACTGACAGAGTAGAATGTAGTCACCCCAGCCAAATCAAGACAAGTTGAAAAGCAGTGGGCCACAGTTAAATCAGAGGTTGTCTAATCATTCATATTTTTATGTAGGTTGTGTAAGTAACTTTCTGAGTGATTTTTCTGAAATGCCTTGAGTAATATCATGGAAAGAATGCTACTTCTAGAGAATGTGGTATGTTGATTTTAATTTTCTACACCTGGAACAGGGAGACATCCTCTAAAACCTGTTATTATAGCAGAGGGTTGATCAATATGAACCTGCAGCTGATCACTCTGGAGAGTACATTAGGATGCAGTATTTTGCTATTTGCAATGGTGACTATAATTTCTGTTACAGTGATAAAAGGAAAATTACTTTTTAAAAATCTTTTTTAGGGCATATGTTTATTTTGGCAGAATTTTGCTCTACGAAGCACACTGATTGACTTGTCATTTTGAAATAGATAGGAATGAAGATAGGGTCAACCTCCACATAGTGGAAAAGTGTATTAGTATATCATGTAGTCATTGTATTTATTTGTTTGTCTTCATCTAATGGTAGGAAACATGTCTGAATCATCTTTGAATTCCCACTACCCAACAAGATATGGCACATGATGGGTAAAGAAGGATGAAAGAAGAAAAGGTGAATAGACAGATTCAGAAAATTTAAAAGTGGAGATGGCACTGAAAGAAATAAGAGCAATGTTTTGACTCTTGTCTTCATTCTCTTCTTTTCCTCTGACAGCAATGGGATTTTGTACTGATGGACCTGTGCACATGAACATGCATTCTTTGGTGTTTTTTTTTCTTTTTTTTTAAGATTTTATTTTATTATTTTTAGAAAGAGGGGAAGAGAGAGAGGCAGAGAGGGAGAGAGACATCAATGTATGGTTGCTTTTCACCTGCCTCCAGCTGCAGACTTGACTGGAGACCTGGCTTGCAACCTAGTTATGTTGCCCTGGCTGGGAATCGAATCTGCAACCTTTGGGTTCACAGGCTGGTGCCTTATCTACTGTGCTACCAGCCAGGGCTCTTTGGTGTTATTTTTGAGCACTTGGTATTTGATAGGCATTGTTCAAGGTGCTGAGCAAGTGAAAGTGAAAATAACAGCTATGGTCCCTGTTCTCGTAGAGCTTATAACAGTTAAGCTGTCTGTGATTTGTGGAAATGTGTTGGTATGTTTGGAGTGGGTAGGGCAATTAAAAGAAGTTTCTTCTAATGGGGTATGTGATAGAGATTAAAGAGAAATTTATTAAAGTAATGTAATTGTTTCGTACAGTCAGGCTCAACAACCAAACATTAGTAGAATAGTCCATAAGTTGGAAGGTATAAAGGCCATGTGTGTAGAACTCAGAGGTGCTTGCTTCCTTAAAATAATTTGTTCTGCCCTGGCTGGTGGCACAGTGGATAAGGCACTGGCCTGTGAACCCAGAGGTCGCTGGTTTGATGCCCTAGTCAGAGCACATAACTAGGTTGCCAGGTAAGTCTTCAGCCAGGTCTATAGCTGGAGGCAGGTGAAAGGCAACCATACATGGATGTCTCTCGCTCTTTCTCCCTCCCTCACTGCCCTGTTTTCTCTAAAAATAATGAATAAAATCTTTAAAAAATAATAATTTGTTTTGGTTTTAAAGCCATAGTAAAGTTATGACTCCAGAAAATGTTCCTTAAATCTAGGAATTTTCTAGATATTTCACTCTCCTTTGCCTGTTTTTAAAGTACTAGAGGTGAAATTGAAATATACACATACATATACACACACGTATATTTTCATCTGTTTATTCTTTTTGTATCAATCACTAATAAACTCTTGAATTTATGGTGTATAGAGAACTAAACTCAACAGATCCGGGCAACATTTTAATACCTTTACCTTTGATGTCACAATAAACATTAGGGATTTAAAAAAATAGATGGTCTCTTCACTTAAGGAAGTGACAGAAAGACATAATTATGCCGAGACTAGCTCAATGACAGTTGCCTCCTTATGTACAATAACATGTATGCAATTACAACAGTGTGTTTTACTGCTCTATCATAAGAATGTACAGAGTTATAACTGGAGAGTGACAGGGAGCGCGGTTTTCACAGGGGGAAGGTAGACCCGATGGTGGGACTAGGAATGGCTTGCTAGCGAAGCTAAAACTCAGGTTGATTTTGATAGATGAGTGGGTGGTACAGACACTGGTGGATCATGAGCATACCTTGAGAATCACTGTTCTTTCAACTGAGAGATGAGGGAAAAAGAGAGAGTGTATGCAGACTTTAGAGGCCAGGCCTAGAGATGGAGAGATGTCACACTTAAGTTCTGCTTACATTTTACTGACTCCAACTGAGTCCTATGAATTTATGTAACTGCAAGGGGAGCTGGAAAAGATGGTCTGACTCTGTACCCAAGACGAAAAGGGAAATGATTGGTTACAACATTGTAGTCTCTACCCTAAGAAGGCATGGCTGTCTTATAGCTGGGAAGTAGGCAGAAACTAGAAAAGTCAACCATTGGGAGGCTTGTTTGGTGGGGAGATCCGTAAGCAAAGCAGGGTGCATTGTTTACTGAAATAAAACATGAAATTGTATTAACAAAATTCCTAAAAAAAGTACATGTGTCACTGATTATATTACTTGAAATTTAAGCAGAAATATTTATTTGATATATTTAGTTTGTGTTAAATTATTTCTAAGCCACAGAAAGTAACAGAATACTTTGGCATACGTAAAATATTTACTGTTTTAAATGAAAATATTTATTCATTTATTACTCTATTTTTACTTCAGCAAAAATCTGATTATTTCTTCTGAAGTTGTAAGGAAACTTTAAGAAAGAGAAAATGAAGACTAATGGTTTTAAGTTGTCCTATGAGCTCTGCAAGCATACCATGCTAATGAACACCAGTACAAATAATGAAAATATTCAGCATTTATTGAGCATATACCAGACACTTTGCTTTACATGGTGGGAATTGGGGTTTTGAGAACAACTAATACTGTGTAAGTTCAGAATAAAGCAGGTGGTTTTATAATTATCCTTACTTCACTGATTAGATAACTGTGACCAAGAAAGATAAAGTTGTTGGTCCACACAGCTAGTAAGTATCAGAGCAGATATTTACATCCAAATGATCTGACTTTAGAGGTCAAGATCACATCTGTGGTTTTCTCTATGTCTCTGAAACTAGAGCCAAAGTTAAGGGTCAGGGGCAAATTGTAGGGATCTCATCTGTACATTTGCATTAAAGTAGGCTGTTTGGAATAAGAACAATGCCTTTTAGCCATAACACTTTGCTTGTTAAACAATGACAGAATTTATTAGTCATGCCTTTTTTTCCTCCCTCTCTCTCCCTCTTTATTAAGATGAAGTCTTTGGCAAACTATTTGTTCCTCCAGGTTCTGCACCTGTCCCAGCATAGATGTAAGCAATGTCCAACTTTCCTGGAGAACTGCACAGAGAGTCACTGGAGGGGAAAAGGCGATTCTTGGTTTGGTTATATGTCTGAGCAATTTCTCTTTTTTCTTCTGCAGACAGGACTGTCCTTGTGGATACAGATCTCCCATCCCTCAAAGGCCTCTATGTGATGGGGACTTTAGAATTCCCTGTGGACAGAAGCAACGTTCTGAGTGTGGCCTGCATAGTCATTGCCGGAGGGGAGCTGAAAGTTGGTGAGTGAAGGGCACGAGGGTTAGGAGCATCATGGGAGTTAAGCTCTGTAAGAAAGGCTTTGGGAAATGATGGTGTCATCCAGTCAGTTGCTTAATGGAGTATGGGGAGGGATAAGGCAAGGAGTGAGTAACGCTTTTCTTTAGCAAGCTTTTGACACAGACAGAGGTGACTTTTATTAGTCATGCTCTCATGTCCACCCACTGACATCAGGCCATGTTTTTGGTCCCAGAGTCCTCATGTTGCTGCTTATTCCAGGGCTCTTTTGGCCTCCAGGCCACAGGTCTGTTCTTTTTTTTTTTTTTTTGGTTCTTTACATGAGCATTTACCTGTAGCTTACTCTTTCAGAAGATTCCATAGGATAGATTTGTTGTCCTTTGCTAAACTATCTCAATAAAATTTCAGTTGATATCCTAGTGCATATCCTTGGTAAAATGGACCTGAAACAAAAATTATGTGCTAATGCTTTACTGGGACAAATAATGGCAGAGGAGTAGAAATAAAGGGAAAAAGAGAGTAAAGGAGAAAAGAAGGAAGACAAACTCAAGGTGATCATGGAATTATGGCTCTTTGTTTGGCTGTGTGATATGCCTTGAGAGAAGCTTTTATAGATGAACACATCTTGGGACTACAAAGGAAAAAGCTGGGGATAAGGCAAATAAATTATCTGGTCTACCCCCAAATCGATGAACTCCTCTATCTTTGTTATGTTTTGTAGCACTCTATATAGCGCGTGGAGAACCCAGAGACCCACTGGGTGCTGGAAGGCACCTTTAGCTGCTAAAACTGAGGGATAGACAGGATGGAGTAGATCTGGGGTAGTGTATTGACAGGATTGGTATATTGGCTTTGTTAAACAAACAAAAACCAAAAAGCATGAGTGGCTACAGGTAGACTATACACTTGCAACTGTTGTAGGCAGTAAGCGTACAGCGATGAAAAGATGTGTGCTGCCTCCAGAGAAACTACTTTTGAACTTGATGAAGCATTCAGCTCTGCTCTTCAAAAGGAGAGTGAAAGAGGATTTTTGGAAACAACAATACCTTATCCCAGAGAAATAAATCTCTGATGGTGAGGTGTTGAGATATGTTTTTTGATAATATCACACTTCAAAATTTTTGGTGGGAGAGAATTCTAGACCTAACTACCTTTTCAAAGCTTAATCAATGTAAGAAGGTTTCTGAAAAATTGTGGTCAAGTCTCTTCCTGAATAGTTCCAGTGACAATTAATTAATTAAAGAAATAAACTTTTGGAGATAACCTATTCCTACTTTTTAAAAATCCCATTAGAGTTATTTTCCTTCCATTAAGCCAAATTCTGTCTTCCTCTAATTTTTGTTGGTTCTATACAAGATGAGTGTCAAATTTTCTTCCCTTTGATAGTCCTTCATTTACATTTTTTTGAATCTTCTTTTTTTCAGGTTATGTAGTTTCTATTATTTTAACCATGGTTAAATAATAGTTTATTATGATTATGATTATTATGTATTTATGGTATTTCAAAATAATTTTTACATTTTCAGTCTATTGTACAAAACTAAAGAATATGGAAAACTGATAAAGAATCATATAGAAGAAATCAATCACTCATATTCCCAAATATAAAGATAATCACAATAAATATTTTGTAGTCTTAAATCTTCTTTTCTTACACATGCATGAATATACATACACACACTTGAACATGTAAAGTATACAGTTTAATAATATTTGGATCCTATGTTAACAATGTGAAATTTCCTCAACTTGCTCTCTAAGACATTTTCATTAAATTTATTGTGGTAACATTGGTCAATAACATTTACATTTCAGGTGTACTACTTTATAACACAACTCTATAATGCAACTATATGCTCTAATGTGCGCTTATCACCTTCAATCCCATCTGCTTCTGCCACCTTGTAGTTGACTCCCTTTTCCTTCCTCCTTTCCCTCTTCCTCCTTTCCCCACTGCTACCATTCTGTTGTTTCTATTTCTGAGTTTTGTTTTTTGTTTGTTCATTAATTGCTTTTTGTTATATATCCCACGTATAAATAAAATCATATGGTTCTTGTCCTTTTCTGTCTAACTTACTTCATTTAACATAGTACTCTCAGGAGTCCTGTATATAGTTGAAAATGGCAATATCTTATCATTTTTATGGGTGAGTAGTGTGTCAATGTACATATATGTACCAAATCTTCTTTATCCAGTCATCCAGTGAAGGACACTTGGGTTGTATCTGTGTATTGACTATTATAAATAATGCTGCAATGAACATAGGAGTGCATATATCTTTACAATAAAAAGTGTTTTCAAATTTTTTGAGTAGAGGAATTGCTGGGTCATTTGGTAGCTTTATTCTTAGTTTCCTGGGGAATCCTCATATTGCTTTCCACAGTGGCTGCATCAGTTTACACTTCTACCAGCACTTTAGAAAGGTTTCCTCTCATAATTTTCATGGCTTTAATATTCCATATCTTTGTGAATATATACTTAAACATACATGTATAATAATTTAGTGAACCATTTTTATATTATTGAACATTAAAGTTATTTCAGATTTTTTGTCCTTGTAATTCACTCTGTAATGGACATCTGAACAATTTAATCATTATTCATATCTTTGATTATTTCCTTAGGATAGATTTGTATAAGTAGGATTAATGAGGCTAAGGATAAGTACATGTTTTAAGGTCCTTGCATATATTGTTAAGTTGCTTTCCAGAATTTTTTATACATTAGCATTCCCTCCACAGTTCTCAGAATTATGAGGTCTCCTCACAGTTCCTAAACACACTTGTTCTATTTAGTTCCTCTGAGAGTAAGAAGCCAGGGAGAAAGGACTATTCCCCCTAGATAAGAATATAAAAATAAGACCTGACTTACCCTGAACAGAATGAAACAATATTGTGGTTAGGGATCACATTCAATATGGTCATCTATTTGCTGTTTGACCTAAAGTAAATCAGCTTCTGGATACCTCCCTTCCTTCACCTGTAAAGTACAAAACAATACTAGAGTCTACCCTGAAAGGATATTGAAATTACTAAACATAACAGCTCCTAGTAAGTGCTTGGTATATAGTAGGTGTTTGATAGATTGTTAAGTTAACTATCAGGAAATAGAAATCAAACTGTTTTGGACAGTTTGAATGGATTTGATAAAGAAACCTTTACAAAAATCCAAATGGCCTAGGGCATACCCTAGGGCTATTAAGAGCAGAGCATTATTACCACCATTTGCCTCAAAGGCATGAGGAAAGGACATCATTCCTGGAATTTTAGATGAGGGGGGAAGAATGGAGATAATTGTCAGACACCAGCACAATCTTTTGTGTGGCTGAGACTCACTTATTACCAGGAAGGACCTATAAGAATAAATACCCTGACCCCCTCTCTTTCCTCCCTGTCTCCTGCTTGTGCTATCATTTTGTCCAAAACTAACTGGAACTCTGAAAAAAGGAGAACTCAGTGATGTAGTGCTTACAGGTTGGCAGCATCCTGGGGCACTGAGCAGAGTAATGAAGGGCAGAGTTTGGAAATGGATGCTCTCCAGCATAGTCAGCTTCCAGCTATCATAGCAGATGCAATTCTTCTCTATCCATACAGCCAAAGATAAAACTAACTTCTTTGTCTAGCCATGACATGCTGCTGGCACTTCCAACCATTTTGTCATCTCTAATTTCTACTTTTGTAAATATGTGCTACTGCAAATAGATAGCTCCACATTGTACATCCATGTAGGAATTATTTGATTTTCCTTTGAGTTTTAGGCTATCTAAGTATAATAATTTTTACTTATCTCTTTATTGGATTATTTCATCCATCTTTTCACAGTGAAGAAAAACTTTTGGATTCTTAGCTTTTCCTCCCAGATTAATACCATTTGCTCACTCATTTGTTTGATATTCTCTAAAATTTTTACCCAGTTAACTGATAGAAATGTTAAATAAAACTGAGTCTTGTTTTATTATTAGAAAACTTATTTCAAGTTGACAACTTCCATTGCTATGACTGGTCTTTTTCATTTTTGAAATTACTTATCATTATAGCAAAACTGTTGCCTGAAAATCTGTACCTTTTAAAAGAAGTGCCATTGTGCCACTGTCTCGTTTCGATTTATACATTTCAAATCTTATCATTATTTAGTTTTATTTTTTAAAGGTTCTATTTATTACTTTTAGAGTAAGTGTAAGGGAGGGAGAAAGAGAGAGAAACACCAATGTGTGGTTGCCTCTCACCAGTCCCCAACTGGGGAGGGACCTAGTGGTAACCCAGGCATGTGCCTTAACTGGGAATTGAACTGATGACCCTTTGGTTCACAGGCTGGCACTCATTCCACTGAACCACACCAGCCAGGGCTCAAATTTTATTTTTATATTTGCCCACTCTCAACTATATTTTTAATGTATTCCTAAACAATTCTATGTATTTTTTTTCTCCCTGCTTTGTCAGGACTGAAGTTTAATAATTGGAACCCATCTGCTCAACCCTATGTGTATTATGCCTGAAGGAAGACTTTCAACCCATCTGTCCAATTCTACCACACCCCAAAGAAGTCCCAACATGCAATAGATAATAACACTAGTTAGTAAATAACTTAATATATGTGGACATTGGCACAGAATACTGCCAGAGCATGTTTGCCACCTGTTGCTTTTTGATCGATGTCCCAGCATTGCAGAATTATATTTATTGGTAGTCCTGCTTTTTAGGCAGCTGGTGCTGGCAAAAGGTATCAATTGACTTTTAGGAGAGTATAATGATTATGTTAGCATTAAAAGGTAGGTTTAAGATAAAAGTTTTGCTTAGAGGACTATAGCTGCATTGCAAACGCCAAGCTCAACATCATTCTCTGTATAGTGGTTATCTCATTACTTTGGTAAAATATTTAACATAAGCTTAGAGTATTCCACTTGTTTTTTTCTTTCTTTTATTCATAATCTATTTATTGCCTGCCATAAGCCAGGTACCATGGGAAAAGTTGAATGTACAGAAGTAGAAGTTATGAACCTAGCTTTCAAGAGATGTCTCAATAAATTAGTGAAGACTAACAAGTAAAACCATAGTGAGAAATGTCATCTCTTCACACCTGGGGGGGCCTTAATGATAAAGGAATAGATCTGAAAAGCTATATATTTGCGGATGAGCATTATACCATCAGGAAATTATAGGGAATGGGTCTGGGTTGTAGAAATTATAGAATAGTGGTAGCCTATGAAGATTTTTGGTCTTATAATTATGTTAAGGAGTTTGGATTTTGTCATGAAGGCAGTGGTTAGTCACTGGATAGTTTTAAGCAGGAAAGTTACATGATTAGATTTGGTTTTAGAAAGATCATTCTGGGCAGTGTGCAGGATGTATTGGAAGGGGCACAGTGAAAAATGAGAAGGCCAGAAGGAGAAGAGGAAGAGCAAGAAATTGAAAACTTATTTGAAAAAATAATGAAGGGAAACTTCCCAAATTTGGCAAAGGAAATAGACATACAAGTCCAGGAATCACAGAGAGTCCCAAACAAGCTAGGTCCAAAGAGGACCATATCAAGACACATCATAATTAAAATGTCAAAGGTTAAAGATAAAGAAGGAATATTAAAAACAGCAAGAGAAAAGATGAGAGTTAGCTCCAAAGGGGAGCCTATAAAACTCAGCTGTTTCTCAAAAGAAACTTTGCATGCAAGAAGGGACTGGCAAGAAGTATTCAAAGTGATGAAAAGTAAGGACCTACAACCAAGATTACTCTATCCAACAAAGCTATCATTCAGAATGGAAAGGCAGCTAAAATGTTTCCCAGACAAGGTATAGCTAAAGGAGTTCATCATCACCAAGCCATTATTATATGAAATGTTAAAGGCACTTATTTAAGAAAAAGAAGGAGATTAAAACTATGAACATTAAAGTGACAAGAAACTCACAACTGTCAACAATAGAATCTAAAAAATAAAAACAAAAATAAACTAAGCAAACATCCAGAATAGGAACAGAATTATAGGTAAGGGGATCATTTGGAGGGTCATCAGCTGGAAGAGGGAAAGGGGAGAAATAGGGAAATGGTGTAGGGATTAAGAAGCATAATTGGCAGATACAAAATAGACAGGAGGATGTTAAGAATAGTATAGGCAAGGGTGAAGCCAAAGAACTTACATGCAGTACTCATGGACATGAACTAAGGGGGAAGGGACTAATGGAGGGAAGGAAGGTACTGGGTGGAGAGGAGCAAAGGAAACAAAAACTGGGACAATTGTAATAGCATAATCAATAAAATATACTTTAAAAAAGAGAGAAAAGTAAGAAGGCTACTGAGGTGTTTCAGGAAAGAAAAAAATTGTAAAGTATTGACCTAAGGCACTGGAGTTAAAGTGGAAGAATGAATTAGAGAAATATTGAGGAAGTATAAATTCACTCTACCCTAGTGGCAATTTTGATATGAGGTGAGGAGGGACTGTTTAAAAAATATCCTAGGTTTCAGGTTGGAAGATCTGGGTCGATGGTGGTGCTGGGATGGACTCTCCTTTCTGCCAATTAGTTGAACTACTCTGGGTAAATGACATGAAGTAACTCTACCTCAGTTAAAAAAAAATAGTGCTTACTTTATAGAGTTTTATGAAAATTAAATGTTACTAATATTAAAGTTCTTGAACAGTGTCAAGTACACAGTAAGCCCTTGTAGTGATTTGTTGACTACATAGACTAATACACATCAAGTTTAGATTTCACTAGGGTGCATAAGCAGCAGCATGTAGAGGGCAAGTCAAGTTATGAAAAAGCGCAGGAGAGAGGACTGTGCATAATATAATGTTTTGTAGTCATCAGCCAAAATGTGACATTAAAAGTGTGAGACAGAGAAAACATTGACCAAAGCTAAAATTTTGAGGAGTACCAGCCTTTTAGGAGTAGTAGAGGAGGTGGAGCTCAGTGAGGATAAAGGAGAACAAAGAGCTGTATAGGTAACAAAAATAGAATGACAAAAAAAAAAAAAAAAAAAAAAAAAAATCTTGAAACAAAGGTAGGGATTTATAAGAAAGGAGGGGTTAGTAGCATGAGATCCAGTTTAGAAAATGAAGAAAGTAGAAAAGAATGACCATTTTATTCTAGCTATTTTTTAATACTGACAAATATATTTTTGACACAAAGAAAAAATTCAACATATTACTTAAAAAATAGTGACTTCTAAAACATTTAATACCATTATCTACTCCTTAACTTAATCTTTTTTGGTGTGAATATAGTCTTAAGTACAATTGATACTAAATTTTATGTTTGAAAATGACTAGCTGTCCATATTAAAGGTGATATAAATAATTCTTTAGGTGTGTTCATAAATAATAAACTTTCTTTTGGATAATAAAGTGGAGCAATTGAGTAGATATCAAGGAGAAAATAATTCCTCTGATATGGTGACTTTCCAAAATCTTATTTATAAATTTGTCTCTGTCGCTGTCCCCTTTTTCCCTCCTCTCACTTTCACTCATTAAATGCCAACTCAGTGCCAAACCTTCTTCCTGGGACTTGAATATTCAGAAACAAGCAAGACAGATGAGATTCCTGCTTGCTTTCTTTTGTTGGGGGAAACTGACACTTAAATAATAAAATAAATATGGAAGATAATTTTAGATGGCAAGACATGCTCTGAAGGAAACTAAAAAAGAGTGTGAACTGAAGAAAGGTCCAGGCTGGATGCTGGCACCATAGATGAAGTAGTTAGTGAAAACCTTTCTGAAGAGCCAATGTAATCTGTGACCATAAAGACAGAAAAGAGCTAAACTTAAAAAAACAGGAGTATTTCAGACAGAAGGAAGAGGAAATGCAGAAGTCCTGAGACAGCAATGGGAATGTGCTTTACGTAGTTGTAAAGCAGAAAGGCCACCCCACCACAGTAGCTGGAGGATAGCAAACGGTAGACATGGGTTTCATGATGTAGCCTGGATTTCAAGTAGTGTTGGTCTCTAAAGCATTGAAAAACACAAAGGAATACAAATAGTGCTGAAAATTGCTACTTTTTGATGATCTCATGACTTTAACAAGACAGAAATTGGTTTAGAACTTTCATAAATATGAACTTTCTAGAGACCTGGATTGTAATTACAGTTTAGCAACTCATTCTACAACTTCTGGAAAATTCTCTAATAGTGGTTTCTTAAATGCAACATCACAGACCTCAGAGATTATGTGGATTATCTATTTGATTGTATGGATAAGGAAACTGAGATCCCAAGAGATTATTGATTTTGTTTTAAGGTTACATAGCTGGTAAAGAACAAAACTAGAATCAGAGGCTATTTTAGCTACTTTAAATACTCATCTTTTAAAACCTTTTCCCAAAGATTGCCTTTACTATGAGCCTTTTCTGTCTCCCTTCAGTAGGTTTCAATGTATCTTTTCTTCTCCATTACTGCATTCTTTTTATTGTTATAGTCTCATGAATGTCCTTTCTATATTAGATGATAGGCATCTTTAGAACATTTTGAAACCCTAGGACCTAGTTAGTGTACAATAGACTTATGATAATGTGCTGTGTGACTGATTAGTGTATAACTAAATGATCGGTCATGTACAATTCTGTTAGGTCAATCCCCTTTTCTTATAACACAGTTTCCTTATACTTAAATGTCAACATCTATGAGGAAGGAATTATAGTGTTAATATATAAATGACTGCAGTGTTTTTACCCATATATGAAAAGAGATAAAACAAGGGTAAAGACATATTTGAAAAGTTGGTGATTTTTCACAAAGCCAAAGTATTTTCAATTTTTAATCTTTCTAGGAGAGAAAAGTTGATAAAAATGCCTGACTCATCCTGTACAATAGGTATTGGTTAGTTATTTCTTTAAGTAGTTGGATTTCATAGTTCATGAATAGCTTTCTGAGTTCATCTTTTTTATTGTCTCTTCTTAGATAAGAAATCATTTTTATGCTTTAATATGTGTTCTTTGTTACCTTAGATACCCAGTGCTATTAACATGTTACTGATACAAATGTTCAACTTTGAAAATATTTTAATCTTATACTTTTAAAATTGCAAATAGGAAATTCTCTTGTGATAGTGTATAGGAGGATTTCTGAGAAAGACTACCATTAATAATTAAGTTATGTCTTTACAACTTAATAGAACCCTTCTTATCCCTAAGCAAGCAGTGACATGCCCCTACAAATCACTCTCCCTGAGGACTGAGCAGCTCTCTGTGCCGTTGGCCTGTTTCAACCAGGTCAGGTGATGTGCTGCCCAGTCACTCAGTAATTAGGCTAGGAACGAGGTTTTTATCTTAAAACTTGTCACATACTGTTTGGCAGAGCAGTGATGGGTATATGTCAGTCTGTCTCACATTTGTAGCTACGAGCCTAAGGTCATCATTAACACATTACTTTGATTGTCAGGAAATGAAGTGTATGGAAGTTTCTTTCATTGCCTCCATCACTGGGGCTTTCTCAATCCTAAAGAAGAGGAAAAATCCATACACAGTTTATTGACTTCTAAATGGACAGTTCTGTAATACTTATTGGATTATTAAGTAATAAGGAGACAAACCAGAGAAAACTATAGATTAAAGTATAATCTCCTGCCTAACGCCACAATACCCAGTTGTCAAGCTTATTGAGAGAGAATCTTGTATCTTATGGTGGTGATGTTTGTTTAAAAGTAATATATTAATTAAAAACTGAAAATATATATTTTTCAAGTTTAGCAATTAAAAAATCACATTTAATGTGTAAATACAACTGTACACAGATGTTTGCAAAATAAATGGTTTGTAAATAGCGAATAACGATGCTCAGTCAACAAATCACTTCTGTTTACACTGATAGCTCTCCCATCAAACTACTAGTTAGCTGATAAAATAAAAAGTTGACATCAAAGTGGTTTGGCCTTTGAATATTGTACTTATTTAACAATAAGTGAAAAAGTATAAAAGCTTTGTTTTTTTTACAGGTTTGGGAGACACTAAATTCCATTTCTTGAGTCTCTGAAGACTCACAGAAAGTTATATAATACATGTTTCTAAAATAAGATTAAATATATAAATACCTGTTTATTTTCCTACGGATATAGTTATCTGACATACTTGTTATCCATCTTTATATATGAAGTGAAACACTGATATAAGAAATAATTCTTCTGTTAGACAGTCTCTACAAAACACATTTACATTAATCAGCTTTACTTTTAATATTTTACTGTTTTCTAACTTAGCGTTTCCAAAACAGTATTTTGACATAGTAACAAAATTTCTTAGAAATGTGTTATTTTTTAACTTACTAAATGGTTTTGGTTATATAATAAATAAAATAACTTAACTTTAGTTATTTTTGCATGGGAAAACCTAAATTTTAAACAGGTGGATAAGTGAGTAAGTGGATAATTTGTTTGTTGGTTATTAAACTCTTGTAAGGGTGAGTTTGAGAGGAATTTATATCTTCCCTGCTGTTTTTTAGACTGGACATCGAAAGAAGTGATCATCTAATATTTTTACTTTTGAATGTCTAGTTTCTAGTGCTTTTGAAATGGAATGTTACATGCTAAAAAGAGCTTGCCTTTTTTATTCCTAAATTAAACATTAATTTTTAAATGTTTCATTTCTTCATTGCTCCTGCTTCTATTTCTTAGTATTATGCTAGTAAGAGCCAACATTTAAAAAATTATGTATTATATGCAGACACTGTGCCAAATATCATTAATATGCACTAAATTATTACACACACACACCAAAAAACAGATACCACTATTGTGCCTATTTCATGATGGCAGAAATCAAGATTTACAGAAATGAATTTGTTCAAACTTAAGAAGTTTTAAGAATTTTTATACAATTTGTATATGTAAGTTAATAAGTTATACTTTTACTTCATAGTCTATTAATTGAGAGGCCTCATTGATGATCAAATTTGTCAGCCTGAATTAGATATTATTTTAACAGATTCTTATTTCATTGGGCTAAAAGCCCTTCCATTCTTCTTTTTTTTTTTTTTTTCCTCACATGAGATTGATTTCTATGGGTGGGGGGATGTTTTAAAAATAAGTGAATCAGAACACACTGAGAATTAAAAGCTAATTCAGTATGAAATATGCTTCATTATTTAATTGGTTCAGTACTGTTTGCCAGTTTAGGCCTGATAAGAAAAAATGTTCTGGACTCTCTGCTCTGAAGAAAATAGCTATAGCAAAACATGAGAAAATGGTTGTGTTCTAGTTAGAGGGTCAACTTCCGAAGTTGTATAAAATTGATTTTGGGGGTAATTTCTTAATCTGTCATTCATGTGCAATTATGATATGTATTAAATTTCAAGGTTGACTTGGATAGAGATACAAATTATTTAGAAATACAATTTGTTGCTTTGTATTTAATGAACAGGACCTGCCAAAAGTTATTAGGGTGATATGTCTAAAATTTTGTTCAGTATACATTAAATTTATGCAATTTTTCTTATATTGATTAATAAAGCTGTAATCAAATTTAATGGCATAGACAATCAGAAAAACAAGTATTTTTTGGTCAGTTTCCATTCTATTTTTTTCCCCCAAGTTTCCATTCTTTTAATCAACAAAAAGTTATTGATGAGTGTCCTTGGAACACAATGATCGGCTAACGAATTTGTATTTAATGTGAAATATGATATACAGGTGAAAAAGTGTTTATAAATAAAAAGTACTCAACTGAACTAAACATAAATCCATTCCAGTAGGTATACAGTGAGATTTCATTATTGGTTCAATTTGTGTTTCTGTAATTTCTATGTGATTCAGTATTTTAAAAATTTTATTATCTGTTTTACACTTTGCTTTGTGAAGTAGCTATTCTTTTATTTTTTTTATGATGGATTATCTGTTTTATATTGATTTATTGAAGTTTTATGTGTTGCAGAATGTACTTTTGTAGATTGTTTTATATGTTCTCTTTGTAGAAGTTTTATGTCTTCTGGATGTATTTTCTGTAGATTGTCTTGTGTGTACTACGTGTCTACTCTGTAGATTATTTTCTATTCTCTTACTGGTATTTCAAAATAATTGAAAAAATCTTTATTTTAAAAAAGTTTTGATTTATAAACCCTTTCCAATATGAGTTGTATATTGTGACTAACAAATAGAAAGCATATGATATATGACCCCAATCCCTTTAAAGTTGTTGAACTTTGGGATCATCATGTGATTGCATGATCAATTTTGTGCAAGTCCTGGGCATGTTCGAAAGAATAAGTATCCTTTATAAGCCTTATTTTCCACTTATGCATTATGTCAGGTTTGATAATTGTATGATTCAAAAAGCTAGGTCCTTAATATTTTTTGTTTACTTTATAAGTTGTTTTTAATTTGCCCTGTTATTATGGATATATCTTTTTTTTCATTGAAATTCTGTCAATTTTTGCTCTTTATTCTGAAGCCATGATGTGAGGCACATACATGCTTCAAATCATTATAACATTGGTGAAATGAATCTTTTTTATTGTATAATATTCCAGTTTATTTCATATGGCTCTCTGCAAGAATTGATTAAAAATACCTAGCTCACCATTTCTGAAATAAAATATAAATGAGCTCTGCTGCCCAGTACACAGTTCTCTCCATTAGCTCACTGTAAAGAGGAGACAGGTCACAGGCACTGATGGTACCATGGAGAAGTATTGGGGTACACCCTGTGGGGTGATAGCACATAGATATAACCTGGACTTAGATGACAAAGGGGGACCCCAGAGGGAGCGGCATCTGAAGTGGGTGTGAGCTTGTTTAGGGGCTTATGTGACTCAGCCAAGGAAACATGCCCGGGTGGGGGCCCTAAATTGACAGCATTGTTTCCAATTGGGTGCTGTTTCATAGCATTTTCAAATGTGTAAGATTATAAATAGGTAATACTGCAGTGACCACTTTGGGCCTTAATCAGTCCATTCTACATTATTTCTTGAGGATAAGTTCCTGAAAGGAAAATTATTGCATCAAGAGGCACGGGCATTTTTATGCACAAAAGGTGGCATGTCATTCGATATCATGGAAATATCATGGAAGACTTTTAGAAGTAAATAACAGCAGAGCTCAGTTTTGGGGCGGTGATTAGGATTTAGACAGGACAAAGGAGAAAGACACCAAAGTCTGGGTATCTCATACACAAAGGGGAGAGAGGAGGGGACTCTAAGTAATTTGGTGTGGATTGGTTTAGTTACAAGGTGTGGGGAGTCATGTTGAGAGAGTGGGTTTAAGTGTGAACTAGGTTTATATGTGATCTCATCAAAGAGGTTTAGTTAATAAAATAATATAAGGTCCTTTTCCCTTTTTCTTACCTCTGAAGTACATAGAATTCATTTGTACCATATTCCTCAAATCATTATGATGGTTGTCTGCCGTACACCAGAACTTATTTTCTTCCATCTCCCCAGGTGATTTAGCATCTGGAACGTATTCTGTTTCCCTCCATAGCCCAGCATCATACTAAGTAATGGCAACTTCCCGTTACTTCTTTGCTATTTCTCTGCAGCTGCATGTTCTGATATGGTACTTATTAAGCCTAAGTCCAGCTTCACCACTTACTAGCTGTGTAATTTCCAATAAATAACATCTCGTTGCCTCAATTTCCTCATGAGAGCCTCAACCATGTCCATCAGAGGATTGTAAGAGTTAAATGAAATCATGTATGCATAACCACCTGGCATGTCTTGGAAGCATAGTGACAATGATTTTCCCTCCATTATGAGTATTTAAATTCATCCAGGTTGAAAATGCCTTTTGCTAGTTTACAGCAGTTCCAAGCAGATTCAAAAAGGAAAATCAGAAATATTATTATCCTGAGAGCCTTCTAGAAGGGGTGGCTACTCACATTTAGGGGCAAAGCCCAAGTTGGTGAGAGCCCTTCACCTTTCTCTGTTTGCTAAAATTGAGAATAAAATGAGGAGCCCAGCCTTAAGGGCTTTCCATTCAAAAGCTTTAACAAATTTAAGATGCATGTCATTTTAATGTTAAAACAGGATGCATATCATTCCCTTCTATTAGGTTGCTCTTGCCTTCTTTCAGTTTAGTGTCTATCCTGAATCTTTCCCTTCCCCCATATCACAAAAACAAATTCAAACTCTGGTGATTTGAGATACCATTGATTTTGGGGGTGGAGTTGGGGGTGGAGGCTGATTAATTTTGCCCAGACTTTCTGTGAAGGCTCCACATGTGCTGCAGTTTTGGGTTGCAGTAATTGATTCAATCTCTGATTTTAGAGGAACACTGAACTCCTTTTGTGGGACGCTGCAGACATTTCTCCAGGGCAAAAACTGTTCTACTTTTTTCTCTCTGGTATCTGTTTAGTGCTAGGCCATTTTCCCCTCAAGAATCTAAGCCACCCTTCACGAGATAAATGAAAGCACAATTGGAAAATGGCTCACTGGACAGACTCGTAACCCCAAGATAAGAGCTACACCACATACATTTTCTTTACACTTTCGTCTTCCTCTGCTTTCTTTCTTTCTGCCTGGCACAGCTTTGTTTTGGCTAAGAGGCTATGCTGGGTGCTGAGCTGAGGACTGGGGATGTGTGCATGGAGCAGCAGTGTACCTTGGCATGTCATTGGGAACCCAGGCTGTGGGGTCTAATCCTTGTTTGCCCCTGGACCAACTGTGTAATAATTCTAAGCATATTTACTTACCCCGCTGAGTCTTACCTTGAACTGTTCCTTGTAGACTAATGGCTGTGAAGTCTGGTCTGTAAAGATAGTTATGTAGCAAGCTGCACACTCACACTGAGCCTTTTGGTTAAACAGGTATATACGAGGTCTGTCCTGAAAGTATGAGCCACGTAAACTTTTAGTTATATTGACATTGGCTCAATACTTTTAGAGCAGACCTCATATGACCTGCTAACCGGGGAGGGTGATTTTATGACCCCTGAAAGGCTACTTATTGAAAATGACAACTGGGCAATTTTAAGTTTACCATCTACTTCATCCTGTACTGGGCAAACTCATTTTTGGTTATGTTTTCAAGAATTTCTAAATTCGAAAATCTTATGTGATAGCAGATATCTTTTGTGAATCAGTTTAATCTAGTCTGTAGTTTGAAGACTATCTTTTCACTAGCTGCTTATTGAAAAATCTGAATTTCTATACTTAAAGATATATTTTTTGAAAAAAAAAAAAAAAAACCTGTGTTAGGTCTATACTTAGTACCACTATTTCAGCAAACCCTTCAAAGAATTCTCATACTATAAAAGTGACCTGGCTGGGTAGCTTAGCTAGTTAAAATGGTGCCCCAAAACACCAGGAGTGTGGGTTTGATCCCTGGACAGGGAACGTGAATCAACCAATGAATGCATAAATAAGTGGAACAACAAATGGATGTTCTCCTTTCTCTAAAATGAATTTTTAAAAAAGTGACCAAATTCTGCTGTTTACATCAAGGAAATAAATAATGTCAGAAGTAATTCCCAACTGATGTCAATTATAGCTTGAATGGATTGTGTCCTTATGCTGCTAAAAGAATTTAGGCTTAGAAAATAGTGTATTACTTGTTTCATTAAAAAACTTAGTGTAAACACACTATTGTTTAAATTTAGACTCTGTGACTTACTAGTTGGATAAATATAGACAAACCCCTTAACCTCTAAGCCTCATTATGTATGAATATTTATTTATTTACTTATATTTTAATTTTTAAAAATTTTTAAAAAGTTTATTTTTAGAGAGAGGGGAAGGGAGAGAGACAGAGAGGAAGAAAGACATCAATGTATGGTTGCTTTCCACCTTCCTCCAGCAATGGACCTGGCTGGAGACCTGGTTTGTAACTTGGTTATGTGCCCTGGCTGGGGAATCGAACCAGACCTTTGGGTTTGCAGGCCAGTGCCTTATCCACTGTGCCACCATCCAGGGCTGAATATTTAAAATTGAGATAAGAATCATATTTACTTTCCAGGTTTGTTGTGAGGATTAAATGCAAAAATGCATGTAAAGCACTTTGAGGATCCAGCCATAGACGTGCATCACAGGTTTTGCTGTGGTAACAATGTGTAACAAATAGTCCACAAACCTCAGTGGCATACCACAACAAATACTTATATTAGACTTAGTTGGAATTGCTTCCAGCTTGTGTGTTCTCTTCCGATTCTCTAGGTTTGTTTCTTTGTTCAGGCACTAGAGGTTATTTAAAGAATACTCTTTTCATGGAAGAATACATTATTGCAAATGATCTGTTAAAAACTTGCCAAGCAACTTAAAGCATCAACTGAAAAATAGCATTGCTATCACTTCTACCTAAATTTTATAGGTGAAAACAAATCACATGGCCAAACTAAATATTTAGGTCAGGAAGGTATACTCTGCCCTAATGGGAAAAAAAAGAGTGAATATTTGCTGAATGGTTATCTGAACCCTTTCAGATTTTATTGTATCTCATTTTCTTCCTTTTGTTATTTCATCTATGTTACCATTGGCTCTTTACCAAACGTCTACTCTATAGCACATACTTTGCATTTTCAAAATTACAGCATAATTTCCTTTATCTCTTTTAATTTCAAAGTCATTTAAAAGATTACTTTTCTTTGTAAACAGGCACTTTGGAAAATCCCTTACAAAAAGAACAAAAGCTTCTGATTCTCCTCAGAGCCTCCGAGGGAGTCTTTTGTGATCGTTTGGTTGGAATTCGTATTGATCCAGGAACCATTGGTAAGAGTGAAATATAGTTTTCATTAGTAATGAAATATGTGTGTGTGATAAGGTACCATTCGTAGATCATTTTACAGATATCAAAACTAAGACTCAGAGGCAATGAGCAATATGCAAAAGGCCATGCTTTACAGTGTCTGCATTAGGATTCATATCCAGATTGGCCAGGCACCAAAGTCTAGACCAAAAGTCTATGTTATTAAATGTAAATACTATGTAATTAGTGATATATTATTTATTTTTAAATTACATTTATTGGGGTGACAGTGATTGAAAAGGTAATATCAGTTTTAAGTGTGCATTTCTACAACACATGATCTGTACATTGCAAGTTAACAACCATATGACTTTCCTAATATGTAGATAGAAAACTGAAAAGAACAAATGAATAAACAAGAAAAACAAAAGCTATGATAAAGTATGGTAGCTACCAGAAGGAATGGGGATGGGGGTGGTAAAGGATAAAGGGGGTCAAATATATAGTGACAGAAGATATAATTTAAAAAACCCTGATAGATCTATAGATTACTCTGAAACATTTACCATTTACAGTTTCTTTATTTGATACTGCCGCAATACCAGATCTAATTTTAAGAGCACAGAAAGTGTGACTGGTCTTTTACAATCATGATATAGGAGTTGCACAAATACACAGTTTTAAAGGACAGATATGAGGTGATGTATCATATTTCTAATATTTTCTCACTCTGTATATCATTGTTAATTGCATAATATATCGTGACTCATTAAACTGGAAGCAATCATGTCAGGATAGCATGAAGTTTGATAACCCAGTTGCATAATGTGTAGCATTTGCTGTTTAATACTTTGATAGTGCTTTTTATTTCCAAAGGATTTTTTATATATACTATTTATTTTATCTGTCTAAGAATTTGAGGTTCAATAATATTTTAGTTATTTTTTTTCAAGTTGACAAGCTAGGTGGATCCTAACAGGAACGTTCAATCTCTTCTTGCCTCTGTTGTCCACTCTGTCCTATGCAGTGCCTCCCTGGAGGAAGCACTGTGTTAGGAATATACAAGGATGCCTGTCCTGATCCCCAGCTCTAGCCATATGGACAAACCAGTGTTTTTGAAATTTTCTCTGATACTATATTGAATAAGGAATGAAATAGTTGCTTCACTATATGCTTAAAATTTTGTGATATAAGTTAATGAGAGATTTTAATCTTTTAGTATAATGACTTCCTTGAAACAAGTAAGAAATGATAAATCATTTTACAGTAAACCTTTGGTAACTGGGAATGATCAATTGAATTTTATGGATAGTTCAAATTTAAGGAAATAAATAGTTAAAAAAATTTTTTTTTGTTTTTGCAAATTTTTCTAAATTACTTCATGTTTTTCCTTCTTATTAGCTTACTTAACCAATAGTGAAAAATATGGAATTTTAAAATGATGATAATAATGATATTTTCTAAAACTTTTTATATACTATGACTATTATTATGAAATATTGATTCCAGTCTGTATCCTGGAAGTGAGAGTATTTTTTACATTTCCATTAATTCTAATTTTAGTTTTATTACCTTCAGACTTTTCTTTGAATTAAAGTATGGAAAAAATTATGGATGTTGACATAAACAGTTGGTTAGGTTTCAATTAACTGAAATTTTTTTTGGTTCACATAAGATGAAAACTCAAGGCATGTTATTTGTACTTTACTGGTGTTTGTTCCTTTTATTTATATGTTTTCTATTAAAAATGATAAAATCTTTAGAGTTCAAGATCCACAATTTGCAACCAAATGGGCTGTACTAATCCAGGGGTATGCAGGCAATCTTTTGGATGCAGGAAGGAAATATTAGTAGTTCCATTGAAATATAGATGAATATATATATATATACATATATAGGCGTGCATGATCATGATTTTTTGCTGCTTGAGTTCATGCCTAAAATATTTTAAACCTCTAGGATATGAGGAATTGAGCTTCATGTGATTTTAAATGGCAGTAAAAGCATGTATGTAAGAGGAAAGATCTGAAGGAATAAAACTAGGCTGCATTAAGACTTTAATTTATGAAACTGAAATAAATTATATTTTGAAACAAAAGAGCTAGAGATCTAACTTTTGGTACCTGTTCAGAGGTCCACCCACTGAAAACAAAGCTAATAGCACCAAATCTCTTTCCTCAGAAAATAACATTACCCTTGCCTTTTGGAAAATTTAGTGTATAGCATAAAATATCAAAACCAGTTAACGTCCCACAGAATTATGAAATGGTGTGGAGTCACTTAATGGTGAAAATCTAACTAGTTAGCCATTAGAGTGTTTTCTAATTTTCTATAAAAATAGAACATTTTTCTGTTGCTTTTAAGTGAATACATTTCAACTCTATGTGAGATATATCTGACCTGTTAAAAATAGGGCACTTAAAATATTCTTTTTCTGATAAAGTGGGCATCTTCATATATAGCTTCTTTATTACATATCTTACACAATAACCTCTAATGAATTTTGTTCACGTCTCCTTAACTCCCCTGAAATATTGTCTTATCCAAATGTTCTTTGTCTCATTTTCAGGGGTTTATGGAAAAGTCCAGCTTCACAGTGCTTATCCTAAGAAATCCTGGACACACCTTGGGGTGGACATTGCCTCAGGCAATGAGAGGTAAGGGGTGAGATTAAGATTTAGATGTATGTGTTTTGGTTTAGTTTGCTTTTGCTTGATGTTTTGTTATTATACATAAAATTAAATTTTAGATTAATAATTATAATTCAAGGATAAATAAATGAAAACATAGGGACCAGAAGCCACAAAAAAGGCACAAAAAGACAATAGGAGTACAACATAGTAAATCTTCCAGTTATAAAAGGAAAATATACTTGTTAAAAATGACATATATAGAAAAAAACTAAATAATAAATCAAAATATAATCATGACTTTTTATCAGAGGAAAGCTTGAAACCAATTTAGAAAAAATTAAAAAATTAAATATGGAATAAAATCATTAAGATAATGAAAGCAAGAGCTTCAAAATTATTCACAAGAAAAATAAAAATTAAATTAAATATATACAGTTGGACAATCAAGTACATCTTATATTAATAAAGACTTCAGTTTCATTGAGACCCTGATTCAGGAAAGTTTTATACCAGATAAAAATATAGAAATATGTACAGTAAGTATCTAAGTAATATAAGAGGAAATTGACAGAAACAAAAATAGTAATGAAAGATATTTGCTTATCTTTCAGTTTTTAATCTTTAAATTATACTGAAAATAGTAGTATAAAAATATGCATAACATAATGAAGGCAATTTCATTTGTATGTCTACATACATACATGTTCTTACCCAGAATAAACATATAATTATAATTAAAGCCTTAACAAATGTTAATAAACAGATGATATAGAATAGGATTACAATAAAAGAAATATAAAGATAAAAACAATATCTTAACCAAAAATCTTAATCTCATATAAGATGGAAAATAGTAAAATAATCTTTTCTTAAATTACTTTTGTATCAAAGAGGAGATCTAAACATTATCAACAGAATAATGAGGAAGTAACAATATCGAGAGTATTGTATGAGACATGGCCAAACTTGCCATCACATTAAAAGCTTTTATTGTTGAATAAAAAAGTATAAAAATAAACAAACTAAGGTGTCAATATGAGAAACCAGAAACAAAATGACTAATAAATCTAATGAAGTCATTTGGTGCAAGATAAAGGCAAAAAGTGGTGAATTAGAAAGGAGGAAATGAATAGACTTACCTATTTTTGGAGTTTAATCTCTAATAACGTTAATCATACAAAATATGCAAAATCAGGAATGACAATTCAAATAAAGCAAAAAGATTAAAATTGTAGTACGAAACATGCTATCTATATAGTGTCATTTTGAAATTTTATAAAGGTTAAATGTAGACATATAAATGATTATATTTATATGGCTAGAGAAGAATAAAACTGGAATTATCAATAACAGCTAAAAACATAAGTTATCCAAGATTTATTTCCAAAAATCTACTTGGTTCAAATAACTCTATGGTATGTTCTTTCAATCATTTAACTATAATTTTTTAATGTTGTATACTCTATTCCATAGTACAAAAAATATGAGAAACTTTCCAATTAATTTTAGTAGGCGAGCATAAAATAATTTTTTAAATAGCTGCTAGAATTAACAACAACAACAAAGCCAAACAAAATTGAGGCAACATCCAAGTGTAAGTAAAATGCAAAATTCCTAAACAGCAACAAATGAAACCCAGTAATTTAGTAGAAGAAAGTAAAATCATTAACTGAGTTATGAGTCATTCAAGAAGAGTGATGGTTCAGATTAAAATTAATTTATCTAAATAGATAAAATGATTAAGAATATGATCATTTTTGTATAAAACAGAAATATACTTGATAAAACTCAACTTGCATTCTTTGAATAAGTGGTAAGTTAGAGCTACAAGAAACTTCCTTTAAATAGATGTTTTTTACCAGAGTGTTTAGCCATTAGCTCAGAATAACTACTTTAAATAGTAACAAAGAAAAAATAATTAAAATTCCCTCTGAAACAGCAATTTTCTATTTTATGGGAAAATTAACATTAAAATTAGTGTATTACAACCATAACTGAATATTGGTATTAAAGTTTTAGCCACTGTATTGCATCAAAAAGAAGTCCATTAGTTGTAACTATTAAAAGAAATCTGAAACTGTCATTACTTTGGTGGATCGTACACATTTTTGTCCTGGAAAACTAGAGAACCACCTGAAAGACTATCAGTTAAATTCGATAAATTCATAAATCAATAGCTTCTGAATTTGTGAACAATAAAGTTTTAAACTGTAATGTAAAATTCTATTTAAAATTAATTGAAAATACTAAAATAAGAAAATTATAGCAGCTATAAAAGCAAAATGATAAAACTCTAGTAAGAGACACAAAATGAGATTAAAATAAATAGTGAGGTGTAATGTAAATGGAAAGGCTCCATATTTTAAAGATGTCACATCTAATGCAACTTTAATCACAAGCCAAATATATGCATTTGGAATCTAAATTATTAATTCTAAACCTTTTGGAGTAATAAATGCCTGAAGATAATAAAACATTATCAGTTATTTAAAAAATATATATACCTTTAATGTGAATAATTACTTTATTGTTACTGGCACCAGAATATAAGACAATACCTAGCAATGGACCCAGATAAGTATTATCACCTAGAATTTAAATATTAATATTTCAATGTAGCTAAAATCTTGAGGTGGAATGTTTGGCCAGTGCTTTGGAAAAATATAAAGTTAGGTTTTCATTACATGCTTTCCTTTAAAATAAATTATAGGTGGATTAAAAAAATAAATATGAAAAGCAAAACCATAAAATTATTTGAAGAACATTTAAGTAACTATTATGTAATAAACTAGGAAAGACCTGTCTGATCAAAACAAGAAATACAACAATAATAGCAAGAAATAATAGATTAGATGACATTATAAAATCAGTATTTCTGTATATCAATTATAAAATGTAAAGGCAAATGGCAAACCAGAAAATATTTATAATATATAATAGTAAAGATAAAAAACACTAAAGAATAAAAAGAATATAAGCATACCAGAAAAATAATTGCTAAAATGTTTGAATCTATGAACCATAAAAGAAGACATACATGTAGCTAGCTAATAAATATAAGAAAAAATATTCTTTTTCAAAACTGAAATTAAAATAAATTAAACAAAATTAAATGCCATTTATCAGTTTTAAATTGGCAAAGATAAAAAAAGAGTGAATTGCAAGTTGAGAAAGTGGAGGAGATGTGGACACTCAGGTGAGAAATAATTTATCTATTAGTTTAGTTCTGTATAAAATAAAAAAATGTATGTGTTCATACATGTGGGCAGAAAAAATGTTTGGAAGGACACACAATACAGCAGGGATCCCTGGTGGTGGGATGATAGATAACTACTGCTTTGGTGTGCTTTTCCCCATCTACAGAATTCCTTTACGAAGTCATTATTACTTTTGTAGTTATTTTAACATTGTTGTTTATTAAACACAGTTTTTGTCAAATCTTATTCAGCATCAAACAATGAGCTTTGGCCTGGAGAAAATAACAAATAAAAATCAATATGGTTTCAGCAATCAACATTAATTAAATAAATGTAAAATTATGTATATAATAAATGCTATGAAGGAGGGTCCTAAAAAATTACAGAATATGGAAACCTGAAGCAGTAATGGAAGTTAGAGAGGCTTCCTCAAGCGTGATTTCAGAGATGGGAACTGAACACTTACGTCTTTATAAAACAAAGTGGGGGCAGGTGTGTGTGGAAAGAGGGCTCTAGTTAGAGAGAACAGCTTTCAGTCATTCAGCAGGTAAGCTGTTGAGTACTTTGTGTCAGGTCATAAGCACTAGAGATGTAGAGTCAGATTTGAAGAGATTACTGTCCTTTGGGAGTTACAGCTTAGTGGAGAGAGGTAGATAATAATAAAGTACAGAGTATAAGCAACATAGTTGCAGGTTATAAAAGTAAAGAAATAAACAGGATAGATAGTATGACCAGAAATAGCTGGATGTATGAGGAGCTCCATTTATGTATGTGTATATGTATATGTGTATTTAAATTACAGTTCACATTCAACATATTTCTATGTTAGTTTCAGATGTACAATAAAGTGGTTGGAAAATCATGTCCTTTACAGAATGGTGGTTACCTTTATATTGAATGGACAGAGAAGACCTCTCTGGAACAAAGAAATTTGAGCTGAGCACTGGCCAGGTAGCCCAGTTGGTTAGAGCTGTCCCCATCCAGCAGGGTTTTGGGTTTGATCTCTCTCTGGTAGGGCACACGCAGGGAGCAATAAATGAATGCATGAAATTGTTTGAAAGGCAAAATCAGTCTCCCACTCTCTCTTTCCTTCCTCTCTCTAATATCAATTAAATATTTTTTTGAAAACATTGAGTTGAGACTTTTTTAAAAAAGATTTTATTTACTATTTTCAGAGGGAAGGGCAGGGAGGGAGGGAGGAAGAAAGGAGAGGAGCATCAATGCATGGTTGCCTTTCACCTGCCTCCAGCTAAGGACCTGGCTGGAGACCTGGCTTGCAACCTGGTTATGTGCCCTGGCTGGGAATCAAACCAGCGACCTTTGGGTTCACAGGCCAGCACCTATCCACTGAGTCACACCAGCCAGGGTTGAGTTGAGATTTGATGGTAAGAGTAATTCATCTGTTCCATGAAATGAGCAAGAGTGCTCAATAAAGGAGGGACACCCATCATTATCCCTGAGGTGGCCTTTGGGGTTGCAGGACATACAGAAACTCATGATAGTTGGAGCAGAGTGAGCAGAGGGGACAGATACCAGGTCACATGGAACCTGGTTTAGCTGTGAGAGGTGAAAGGTAAAATGTTTCATGTAGCAGAATTAATAGAATCTGATTTATGTTTCAAAAATCACTCTGGCTGCTATATTGGTGATGGATTGTGGAGACAGGAATAGAAGTCAGGGTATCAATGGGAGGCCAGTTGAGGCTAAAAAATCATAGTGGCCAGGACTATGGGGGAGGCACTGGAGACAGAGAGGAGATGGAGCTGTTCAGGCATGCCAATGAGTTGAACGCTGAGGTGAGGGGAGTGCTTCAGGCTTTTAGGCTGAAAAACCTAGTGGATGGTGGAAACATGCATTTGGGTGGGGAGACTGGGAGAGGAACAGATTTGTCAGGGTAACATATGGCAGGGACATGATAAGTGGGAGGCTCCAAGTGGAGTTGTCAAGAAGACAACTAGATATGTGCTGTAGGGCTCAGTGAGAAAAAGACAGGGAGTCATCCTGGAAGAGGGTGGTGCTGCTGATCAGGAAGACAGAGGTACAGGAGAAAATTGGAGCCTGGAAATGACATTGGAGCTAGCCTAATTTCTTGAGTTGATAACAGAGGAGTCAATGGTTGGTGATTGAGAAGCAGAGGCCTGAGGGGAGATATTGTGACAAGAGGAAGGATGAACAGGAGGGCCTGGAAGGGAGGCCATGGTGGCTCATGTGGAGAGCAGTCACTGAGCATAAGATTCCAAGGATTAGTTAGGGGTTAGGACCAAATTCATCAGGAATATTGATTATTTTTTACCCTCCTAAAGGCATTGCATAGCTGTTTTAGCTTTCTAAGGGGGATAGTATGGGTGCGAATGTAGCACTTATAATCATGTTTCTACAGGATGGGTAAAAAATGGACCTAGGAATACCATTTAGGAGGTTGAATTAAGAGAAGGTATAATCTGTGGCCAGGAGCTAAAGTGGCAAAGGAAAGAAATGGGCAGATTTAGAGGCAGGAGATAAAATCTATAGATGTGCTGGGTATGCGATGTTTTCTTGGTTTCTGATTTGTGTAAGTGGATGGTGGTGGCATTTACTAGGTGAGGACTAAATTTAAAAGAAAAGATTTTGAGTTCAGATTTGGTCATGTTGAGTTTGGAGTGCTTTATTATACTCATGAGGCTTTGTGAGGTAGATATCAATAAGAAACTTCGGTAGGGATCAATAAGAAACTTCAGTTATTATAAGGTTAGCAATTTGGGCTTTGACAGGAATGATATGAATGGATTTTTCTTATAAGAATGTGTTAAAAACCTCCTTCAGAGTCTGAGCTACAGGCTACTTTGAAAGAAACTCAATTTTATTAATTAAAACTATCCATGGTAATTAACTAGCTACCGTTTATTGAGTTCTTATCATGAGGGCTGACTATAAGTCAGGCCTCTACAAAGCATTTAACATGCATTATCTCATTTAAATCTCTCAATGCTATTATCTGCATTTTACAGACATGAAAACTGAGGCTAGAGAACTTAATTTTTCAAGTTTACAAAGCTAGAAGTTCCTGAAGCTAGATTTTACCATGCTTTGTCTGATTCTATTGCTTGTGTTCTACATATTACAAATATTAAAAATAACATTTCATAGTATCAGTCCTGCAGAGAGTACTTTGATAAGTTCATGTGAATAATGTATATTTATCACAGTGTATTCATCTTATGGATAGCCTTTTTTTAACCTTTAAAAAATTACAAAATAGTTTCAGACACAAGAAGTAAACATAATAGAGTTCTCATGTATCCTTTACTCTGTGTTCCCTGATGATATTTTATATAACTATAGAACATAATCAAATCTAGTAAGTTGATGTTAGTACAGTATTAACTGACCTATAGAATAGTCAAATCATTTATTTAAACATTAACCTACTATCTTTATGTTAAAAGTCAGCTTGGTAAATCTTTCTAATCTATTGTTATATGGACAGATTTCACTTGGACATTTTTATGAACTTTCATCAACATAATTAGAGTTCTAAATTTATTTGTGTATAATTGATTTATGAGGTTGGTACAGGAAAGTCCAACCATTGTTAATATAATGAGAATTGTTTGTGCAACATTGATGTAACTTGGCAGCCAAGGAGAGTGGACTGGAATATGCATACATAAACAATGACACCTTCACTTTACTAATCAGTGGGGGTGGTAGATGCTGTTCAATGAGCATGTGGACTGTGTGGCTGTCACATTCAAAATGACTGAATAGAGCAATGAATCTGTATCAGATTTTGCATGAAGCTTGAACATTCCTTTGTGGAAACTATTTAGATGATTTAGAAGACCACAGTTATGGGCAACTGGTGATTGGCAGCTTCATCACAACAATGCACTCACTTATGTGTCATGTCTTACGCAGAATTTTTTTGTGAAATATCAAATCATTCAGATGATTCAGTACCCCAACAACCTAGATATGGTGCCTTGTGATTTCTGGCTTTTCCCAAAACTAAAATCACCTTTGAAAGGGAAGAGATTTCAGACCACAGATGAGATTCAGGAAAATATGATGGGGCAGCTGATGGCAATTGGGAGAAATATGTGAGGTCCCAAGGTATCTACTTGGAAAGGAACTGAGGCATCCTTGCCCTATGTACAATACATATATTCTGTAATAAATGTCTTTATTTTTCACATTACATGGCTGGATACCTTCTGGACAGACTCTGTGTGTGTGTGTGTGTGTGTGTGTGTGTACACATTTTAAGTAGTTTAGTAGCACTCATTAGGAAACATATTGCCATCAAAATTATAAATCAGAAAATCACATGCTATAGTGGCTCAGGTGGTGGAAAAACCAGCATGTACTGGAGGGGAGACTGAAAGCTTTGTGATAGATACAACAGAATCTTGAAAGATAAATAGGAAGCATAAAAGTAAAGAGATGCAAGAATACTTCTGACCACTTATTCCATTAGGGAGCCAGTACAAAAGTTGTTATAGAGAGCCATGTATGAAGAGCTGAAATGAGAATGTAGTAGTGTGGAGAAGAAAAAAAAAAAAAAAATCTAAACAAAGTACATTCAAAGAATACCAGTACTGCTAATTTGATAGAGGAGATAACAGAATAGACATGATCATTGATGAAGAAAGAGGCCTGCATCTTGATGAAAGGTTGTGCTAACACATGTTTGTTCTTCAGCTCAAAGTTATTTTCTTATAAATGACAGAATAGCCAATGAATGACTTAAAACACAAAAAATAACAAGACAAAGAAATTGGATAATTCTTTCTCCACTTATTTTTAAAGAAACTGAGATAAATTAAACAATGGGACTCCTTCTTTCAGTTTTCTTCTCCTCAGGAAGTTGCACAATTCCTCATCCCATTACTCAGGTCCAAGTTTTACAGTGATGCTGGACTCTTCACTTTCTGTTGTCATCTAATCTATGAGCAAATCATGTTACCTTTTCTTCAACACAGATTTAACTACCTCTTTCCTCCTCCATCTAATCTAAAGCATCAGAATGTGTAACCTGAAAAACTGCAAAATTATTGCAATGCATTAAGAGTTAGTCTCTCTGTTTCCACACTTGTTGCCCTCAACAGTCAATTCTCCACACACCATAAATCAGATTAAAACATAAATCAAACCCTGCCCTGTTTAGAATCTTTCATGACCAGGATAAAAATATAAAGTAGCTGTAAGAATGCATAATCAACTTTAAAAACTAACAGTAAATTATATACTGAATATTTGCAATGGGTAAAAATAAACAATAATTTTAATCTAAGGATAACTCTCTTAGCTGAAACTCAAAAATATCCAACATTTTTGTTCATTAATCTCACTGTAAGTCAACTGAAGCAAGCAGGAGAGGAGTAATTTAATTTAGAGATATTTATACAATAACATATAACAAAAATACTGTTTTCAAATATCTGGCTAAGCTTGCTTTGGTTGGTAGTATAAGAAATGTGTTTGTGTTTATAAAGTTGACGTGAAGTGTTTCCTCTGAATGTTTCACTCTAAGGTTCTTCATAAAATACAAGGTTCATTCAGAAGGTATTCAGCTATGTAATATGAAAGATAGAGACATTTATTAAAGAAGATATGAGATGCAAGGAACATTGTACATAGGACTGTGATGCCTCAGTCCCTTTCAAATTAGCACCTTGGGACCTCACTCGGTTCTTCCAGTTGCTATCAGCTGCCCCGTATTTTCCTGAATTTCATCAATAGTCTGAAATCTCATCTCTTTCAAAGGTGATTTTAGTTTTGGGAAAAGCCAGAAATCACAGAGAACCATATCTGGGTTATAGGGGGACTGAATCATCTGAATGATTTGATGTTTCACCATAAAAACTGCCTGAGACACAACATAGGAGTGGGCACATTGTTGTGATGAAGCTGCCAATCACCAGTTGCCCACAGCTGCAGCCTTGTGAATCACCCAGATAATTTCTGTGGAGGAATGTTCAAGCTGAATGCAAAATTTGAGGCAGATTCATTGCTCTGCTCAGTCATTTTGAATGTGACAGCCACAGAGTACATATGCTCATGGACTGGCATCTATCACCCCTAGTGACTATTGCAATGAAGTTGTAGTTGTTCACATGTGCACATTCCAGTCCACCCTCTTTGACTGTCAAGTTACACCTATGTCACGCAACCATTCTCATTACATAAAAGTCTAAGAGGTTAGACTTTTTCTGGACAGATCTTGTAGTTCAAGTATTTGAGTGTAGAGTCCGGTTAGACAAATAATTGACATTCACAGTATTTGTTCTTGTTGTCATCATCACTATCAACATCATTGTAAGATCCAAGTTCTTCAGTATCTCATGTAGTCCTGCAATCTAAAGACCCTCAGTACATTTTAATGGCACTGACAAAAACTTAAATTGGACCCTGGCTGGTGTGGCTCAGTGGATTGGCACTAGCCTGCAAACCCACAGGTTGTTGGTTTGATTCCCAGTCAGGGCACATAACTAGGTTGCAAGCCAGGTCTCCAGCCAGGTCAGTAGCTGGAGGCAGGTGAAAGGCAACCATACATAGATGTTTCTCTTCCTTTCTTTCTCCCTCCCTGCCCTTCTCTCTAAATAAAATAATTAATAAAATCTTAAAAAAATTAAATTAGAACTTAAAAAAACACTCAGTGTTAGTAGAGATCAGAAGCCTATGGTAATTTCTGTTCCTCTGGTAATAATATTTTGGCATATGGACACTGAACTTATGGTTAAATGCAGCTATTATCATTAAGGCCTCCCCAAAGTTTAGTTAACAAATTCACTTAAGTTGTAGGTATTTGGATATGAATGCCTTTCACATGGTCTTAAAAACTTTAAAATCAAATTCAGAAACATATTTTTCCATTCTTTGTAATTATATTTTTAACCAGAAATATTATATTTTCTCTAAACTAGGTAAAATGCTTGGGCCAAGTGAGGGTAACTTTGCTGATAGTTTGTTTTTATTTTTTAAAAGTTATTTGTGTGGAGACTTTAGTGATTATTATTAATTTCCTCTTTCTTCTTATATGGTTTTTATTTACATTTGAAGGTTGCAAAAAGCTCTTTTAATTTTTCAATTGTTTCTTTTTTAAAAAAAGATTATTTATTTATTATTTTTAGAGAGGGGAAGAGATAGAGGCAAAGAGGGAGAGAGACATCAGTGTATGGTTGCCTTTCACCTGTCTCTAGCTACTGACCTGGCTGGAGATCTGACTTGCAATCTGATTATGTGCCCTGACTGGGAATCCAACCAGTGACCTTTGGATTTGCAGGCTGGCACCTTACCCACTGTGCCACCAGCCAGGGCTATTTGTTCTTTTATGTGTGTTTTGCTCACAAAACCAAGCAGGTCTCTCTTCTCCCCTTTAGCTATAGGATTCTTACTACTATTAATAAGATGTATGAAATACCTCTGGGATTCAAGCAATCCTTGAGCTAGGATTTCTTCAAATGATAGAAAGGTAACTATAGGGGTAGAAGACTGCATGTAGAAACAGTAGATATTGGAATTTAAGGAAATTGATGGACCGCCAGAGCCATCTATGTTAGTGATCCTGGGACCACAATTTTCTCTGAAGTTACTAAGTTACCGTTGTTGCTATATGGACAATAAAGTGGAAAGGCCCATGTTCCTTTGTAATTTGTGTATGGTCCTTAAAAATTATGGAATCCCAAGGCTTCAGGAATATAGAGGAGAGAGAAACAATCATGAGCCTGTAAGATTTTAGAAGACTTAATGGAAAAGGTCAGCTTAATTTTAATTATAATTTTAATATAAAGTTTAGATTAATAATTTCAATAATTTCTTTTTATCTTCACCTAGAAAATTGCTAGGTGCTATAGGGTTTACATAGCTAAATAGTCATATTTCATTAAATATTAATATCAAAGTTTAATAGCCACAGAAGAGTACAAAATCAGTAAGTCACAAGGCATGAGTATCTACTACATCACTTTATGTTGGAACAGAAGTAGGGTTTCCCCATGATTCCCATGGGATGACTTCTTGGAGGCAAAACAACTTCAATCAGTTTTTATGAATGAGTAGGCTGGAGGGCAGAGTAAAGATAATAATATTTAATGTGAAACCTGAGAAACACATCCCTGTTTTATGGGAGAGTAGATTCCTTTGGTGGAGTAAAGGACTTATATAAGAGAGTTAGGGGTGAGGTGCTATATTTTTTCAGATTACATTAAAGTTTTCCTTGTGAGTTGTATGTTTCATGTGTTCTGACAAATGTACAATGACATGTACCCATCCTCATAGAATCATGTAGCATAGTTTTACAGCCCTAAAAGTCCCCTGTGCTCCATAGGAGGTAAACTTTAATTGATTATTCACAAGGACCTTTTCAGAACAATATGGTGACCTAGTGTTTGAAAACCTTTCTTCAACAATATAAAGATTAATAACAAGATTATCTGGATATTTCTAAAGGAAAGGATTGATTTTAATTATACTGGTAATTTGACTTTGGCGTAACTTTAAACCCATAGCCTTATTTTCACTTTTTAAATCTGTAGTTTACTATAATATAAATTGGAAAATTTAGGTTTAAGCGAACATTACCAATAAACCCAACATTCATAGATGAGCTGACATTTCAATAAGAAGCTGTCCTGTGTTTGGCTTCCTGTGCATGCATTATTTTTGTTTAGAATAAATAGTGTATATTGTTTTATATTCTGCTTTTTTTACTCAATACATAATAAATAGAATTACTTATAATTCAATGTCCTGCTATAATGTAGTCTTTAATGGCTCAATGGTATTCCACTGTATAGGTTATAGATTTTTCATAATTTCATAGATTATCATAATATCATTTATGAAATGTGATAATATTGGTTTTTGTTTTCACTTAGCAGGTGAAGAACTAAGTGTCAGGTGGGGGGAATGTCATTTAATGAAAAGTGTTTGCATTTAATCAGGAGTCTTTCTTTGTCTTAATTTAACTTGTAACTCCATTCATTTATCTGTTCCTGAGTTTTGTTATTTAATCTCTCTAAATCTTAGTTTCCTTGCCTTTAAAAATTAGTAGTTGCTCTAGTATTCTGTACCTGAATTTGCTAGGCTGTTATAGCAAAGTAGCAACAAAGATAAAAATAAATTCTTTCATTAAATTGCATCAATTGATAAGTTTTTACTCTGTCTCTGATTCTCCTTCTCTAACACCAAATGCACAGATATGAATTAATTACAATCTTTGATTCATACCATTGGCTCATAAATGACCCTTTCAATTTTTTCCTGTTTTGGGTGTTAATGCTATATACTAGACATCTGTGAATTCCCCACCGACACAATAGAGACTTTAAGAAGGTCTACTTGTCAAAATCTAAGTTGTCAATTTTAAGTATATGTGCTGTCAAAGCAAGCACCTAAGTTATCATTTTTTAAGTGCAAATGGCATATGTTTTATTTACCATTGTTTCTAGCACCTACTATAGTGTCTGGTGCACACCACTTGCTCAATCATTATATGTTGCACATGGGCCTGTTACCTGTATGAACATTTACTGTCAAAACTTGTTAAAATGTAGACAGTAGCAAAAGAGGCAGGTAATTAAAACAAACATATACCATTAAAGTTACTAATGAACATGAAGTGAATATACAACAAAAATATTGACTAGCAAAAGCTAGGCGGCAGTGAAAGACTGAACAAAAATTTTACTAAATGTGAGTTAAGAAAATAAACATTGACTAAAACCTTCACTGTTTTATATTGTGTGAAAACAAAATGCTTGGAACATAGCATGCTGGAGGAGTATATCTTCATTCCTACAATAACATTGGGATGTTGAAGGGGTGCTTTCAATATTGTCAGTTTTCAGATGAAGATAAGATGCTCAGGAAAGTTGAAGTGACTTCTCAGCTCTCATGGCTAGTAAGTAGCGCCTCTAAGATTCATACTGCATCTGTTTGACCATGAAAATATGAGCCTTAATGGATGACCATAAATTGTCTTAAAATTATATTACAGGTTTGCAGAAAATATAAGAATAATCTTTTCCAAAAAACCTTCATTATTTAACTGCTTGCTAATTGAGGAGGAAGATTTTCATTTTAACAAATCATATATAGATAGCATATATAAATGCTGGAAATTTTACTCTTTCTTATTTCTTTTCTTGAACTTCCTGGACACAGAATATTTTTGCTATTTCCATACTGTATACACATAAGCCAGAAATTTGATTCTATTAGCATTAAACCTTTTGCAAAAGCTTTGTCTCTGTCTTTACTTGGAATTCCTTCTTTAATGTTCCTAGTGGAAATTATTTGTAGAGCATTTCCTTTTCCACTTGGAGTTAAAGTAGGTGATTTGTGTTGCATTGTTGGTTTACTTGATACTGTTTTTATGCTGTTACAGAATTATAGTAAAGGACACAGTGGATTGGCGAGCCCAAGACAAAATTGTCCTTAGTTCCTCTTCTTATGAGCCTCATGAAGCAGAGGTCCTCACTGTGAAAGAAGTTAAGGGCCATCACATCAGGATCCAGGAACGGCTCAGGCACCGGCACATTGGTAAGGCTTTGCTTTGTTGATTTACGGAAATGAATGGGCCAGGAGGAACATGTTCAACCTGGGACCTTGGATCTGATCACCATTTGGAAGAATGAAATAGTACCTTACTGCTGTCCTAGAGTCATCCTAGAAGGCTTTATCTTTATCCCTTCATTTATGTTATTGCCTAAATAGAAAAATCCTTTGATGTGAAGGAATTTTTAAACTTTTATTTATAATGGCAAGTCTAGAAGCAAAAATGGTTACATCTCTTGTTCAAGGTCACTGAACATTTTCATGGCTAGGCTAGAATAAATCTCATGGGAGCTGAGTTTCCAGTTCATTTATTTCCTGGTACTCTAAATTGCACAATTTCTTAAAATGTGGTAGTAAATTGTAAATAATGACTTCTTTCCCCATATACAGAAATAATGTATTTCTTGACATAAAGTTCATTTCATATATTGACTACTACTTCTACCAAAAAAAGGAAGTCAAGTGTTTTTTCTCAAAAACAACATGCTGAATACTTTATACACTATACACAGTCAAAACATATTTTGCAAAAATAATAACCATAACCATAAGCTTTGTGCTTTGGAGTAATAGATACATCTAATAGGAAGCATAGGTAATAAGTCATTAAACATAGAAATAAGTTAGGGAGTATCTTTTTGTCTCTGATTTGTGAGAGGGAAATACGTACATGTTTTTAACAAGACTATATCTAAAACTATATTTAAATGATAGTTCTTGAGGGTGGTTCTTTTAAAAAAAAAAGTGACCAAGGTGAGAGAAATCAGTGATCCTTGCCAGTAAAGCACCTGGTGCAATGTACGTCAGGGACAGTGAAACAAATCAGCACTTGACTCTCCATCTCCCATTACCAAGGGGCTCCTTCAGGCAGTAGTGAGCCTGAGACCCACCACGGGAGGATGCTGCTGCTGCTCTTTGTACCTTTGCTCTCACACATTACTACTTTAATTATGTCATTGCCTTGGTGGCTCTGGGATTCCTCATACTTATGAAAGAGGGCCACAGACAATGTGCAACCTAATACTGAACCTCACACTGATAAATTTAAGGAAGGGGGTGGAGACACCACTGATTGGACAGGTCTGACCTGACAGACCTGCACCAGTCACCTGTCCCAGTACCCACAGTTATTGAGGAGAAATGAATTCTTGTTCGAGCATTGTCCCTCTGATCCCAAAGAGATATAAGTAAACAGGCTTTTCATTTCTCAGCCAACATTGTAAAGAATGCCTGAGGAAAAGCAGACCTTAAAGTTGGTAGGACTTCTGGGGGGAAAAGAGTGTTTTTACATTTGGCAGTTTCTCTGGATCCCCAGCTGACATTTTCTGAAATAAGTTTTTAAAGGTTTTCCTTCCCCAACTCCTTTTGCTCCAGGAAGCATACATGTCACGGAGGATGGCCAATACATTCATTTGGCTTCTGAGGTTGGACTTTTGACTCGAAATATACAAATCCAGCCGGATACATCCTGTACAGGGAGACTACTTGTGGGATCCTTCGGGCAGCCCAGCAGAGGAGAATTTTCAGGTAAATGAGAATCTGAGTTAAACATTACCAATTGGAGCCTATTATCTGAGCACCCAGAAATTCCAACTGTGGGAATTTTCCTTTATAAAACAAAATGTTCAAGTTAGTTTGGTCCTCTGTGCTCTGAGAAGCTATGAATTTTCAGTCCTAATCTGTGCTTAATTATCAGTGTGATGTTAAAATAATATACTAGTGATCAGCACGTATGCACATTTTTACCTCAAAGAAAACATCTTCAGCAGATGTAAAATTTCCTCTGCTTTGAAATTATAGATGATTTAATGACCATTTGAGTTTTATCTCTTTCCTGAATTTCTATTACCCTTTCCTGGTCGCATGCTGTATCTGATGACAGGCCTCAGCTCATGCCGTAAATTAATAGCATAAATTTAAATAAAAGTGATTTCCATATTCTAGACTGCTTTAAGGATGAATTCATTCTCTCCTGTTTCTTTCAAGTTTTAGCTCTTGGAATGTTGTACTGTTATTTGATCAGTACCTTATTTCTCACACTCTTATTCCTTAAATATCATTCCAAAGTTGTTGTGCAGTTAAATAAATTTGGTAAAGACTCTCACTATAGTTCTATCTTAGAGAGCCACTGTGCACATGAATACAGCAAAGGCTCTGAGAAAGCCTGGAATAAGGGATCTAACCATTTCCCAAATGCATCGAGCATGCAACATCTTTTGTAGGCACATCCATTTCACCAGTATGATGAAGGACAGTGTTTAGATGTTAAATCAAGTGTTTGGGAGTTCTGGTCCATAGAACAAGTTTTCTCTCCATAAGCTGTCTCTACATCAATTCTCAACAGAAGTGATTTTGCTCCTTCCCATCACCCCCAAAGGACATTTGGTGATATCTGAAGACATTTTTGCTTGTCACACTTTCTTGGGGCAGGTGTCATTCTGGCATCTGGTGAGTAAATGTAAATGCTAAATATCCTACAAAGTGTATAGGACAGTTTCCCACAAGAAAGGATTATCTAGTCCAAAATGTCAATAGTGTGGAAATGAAAAATGCTGCTTGAGAAGACTGAGACAAAGGCTGAGCCCTGTCCTTTAGAAATGAAACTATCTTGAAGTTGAAGAACATGAAGAATCAGAAAGGGAAAGCAAGGCTGGGCCTCTTTTAGCCTGAACTGCTGTCCAAGCTGCAGTGTGTCACAGGAACAGAACACATGGCCCATTCTTATAATTGAGCACCAAGCCAGACAGGAACCAACAGCAACACTGACTTGGTCACTGACATTGATGATTGATCCAGTTTTTTCTTTTTTTTTTTCCTTTTAAAATTAATCCCCAGGGGAAAGGATAGAACCTATATTAAATGCTTCTTCTCAACCAGGAACTATGCTGGTTTTCATATCTATTTTATCTCAGTTCATCCTAACATCCCTGTGCGAGAGACATTTTTATTGATGAGGAAATAAAATCTGTAATAAAATTGCTTGCTTACTTGTAAAATTCTGTCATGAGCTTGTAAACTCCCGAGGATAAGGTTGGGTTTTCCAAGTATGGTTACTGCTGTATGTATATTAGGTTCTCAGTAAATGTCAATGACTAAATTAAATGAAGAGTAAGAAAAGTCATTCAGCAGAAGAAACATTCGAATTTAATCCTGATTGTGAAGCCCTTGTACAATGAACTTTTTTTGTAAACATTATACATTTATAGAAAAGTTGCAAAGGTAGTATGGAGAGTTCCTGCATACCTTTCATCCAGTTACTCCTACTGTTAATATCTGAAATAACTGGTACATTTGCCAAAATAATAAAAAAAAAAAAAGTAACATTGGTGTGTTACTATTAACTGAACTCCAGAAATTATTCAGGTTCCATCAGCTTTCCTATTGTCCTTTTACTGTTTCAGAATTCAATCCAGGTTCCCACATTGTATTAAGAACCTTTGCATTTCAGGGACTACAAAATGTCTGATGATGTTTTGGCCTAAGAATGTATTAACCTATTAGATATAGAATTCCCTATGCAAATTTTAATGCGAGATTTGTTTTGGCATCTTTTAAAAGATTATTTATATCAGCTGCAAAACTCAGTTTATTTAAAATTGACTGTTCTAATTGTAAGTTAGACAAGTTTTAGTCAGAGTTTTCTTGACAACCACCTATGATGATAATTATTAATAATCATTTAGTTATTTTAAAAAAAATTTAAATCCTCACCTGAGGACTATTTTTTGTTTTTCATTGCTTTTAGAGAGAGAGAGGATGGGAGTGGGGAAGGGAGAGAAACATTGATGTGAGAGAGAAGCATCTATTGGTTGCCCTCCATGTGTGTCTGGACTCGGGATGGAATCCATAACCTAGGTATGTGCCCTGACCAGGAATAAAACTCACAACCTTTTGGTTACAGGCTAATGCTCCAACCAACTGAGCTACACTGGTCAGGACACTAGTAATTATTTATTAACCCCTTACTCTGTACCAGATACTGTTAATCCCCATGAAAACACCCTTCTTACCTCTGTTTTAGAGTTGAAGATGAGAGACTTGAAGAGGTTTAATAACTTAACAGAAAATCAAATATGCAAAGCTCACCTGCTCTTATTATTACACTCCAAAGAAGCAAAAGCAGAATAAATAAGCAATCCTAAGAGAGTCTGTTTGTAAAGTATCAGTTGCTTCTCTCTTGCCCTTGGTTGTGAGCTAAAGTCCCATCTTGGCCTCCTCAGGACTGAGCTCACTCACAGCTGTGCTAGTGGTGAAGAGGCTGTGAAACCCAGCTGACTAGAATCAAATTGTGGCTGGACCACTTGCTAGGTGTATGATTGTGAACAAGTGTCTTAACCTCTCTGAGCCTCCGTTTCATAATCAGTAAAACAAGGTTTTGTGGAGTGACTAAATGCATAGATTCTGGAGCCAAACTATTCAGCTTGGAATCCTGACTTGTGATTAACTATGTGACTTAAGATAAATTATTAAATCCTTCTGGATCTCACTCTCATCAACTATTAAATGAGAATAATGATAGAACCTTCTTCATAGGTTTTTATCAGGATTAAATATTTTAAATACGTTAAAAAAATAACATTCCTATTTTTCTGTAACATGCTGCAGAGTCTGGATTTGGTAAGATATGCAAGTGCAGGTAAAAAATGCCAGCTACTGGTTTTCAACCTTTACAGGGCAGAAAAGCAGACCAGAACTTAAAATCCTGCTTTTAAATCAGAGATCTCCATTGGTTTCCTCTTTCTGACCAGCTATATCCAGCAACTTGAATTCAGAATTGTGATTTTCAAAAGAAAAAATAGGAAAATAGTTGTGAACAGAATCATTGCTTAATTCTCTAAGTGTGTAAGCCATTTTATGTATGTACTGTTAATTAGCTTTTAGTCTATTACAATTAAAAACTATCAATTATGAAATTAAAAAATGCAAATTAAAATCATATTGATACATAGCTTTGACTGAGATTCTTGATCCACCTTCCTTTCTACAAAATGAGGTATTTATGTGTGAACTTACACTAGCCTCTGGTATTCTTTGTGCCAAAGTGCTATGTGGAGTCAGGTCTGACAGCCCTTTCAGCTATGCCTCATTCGTAAGGAACACTAAATGACATAAAAAGTAATAGCACCAGGCAAACAGCTTTTAGGTTTTATCATTCTATGACTAGGTCCATACCATCTAACCATGTCTTTTCAGTCAGTATCATATGAGAATTTAGATATATTGGAATCCTATTGTCCATCTGCACATGAAGAATGATCTCTCCTTCTCCCAAGGGCTTGGTTCTTCACAGCAGCTGATTTCCAAGGGTTCCATCTAGTCTCATCTGTGAAAGGGAGTGGGGAAGGTGGAGCGTTTAGGCTGGACTACCTTTGGTGTTTAAATGCTATTACTAAAACATTATAAGTCCCTCCATTTTTAATGAGGGAAATAATTTTTAGTTTAACTTTGGCAGTACCATTTTAAAGATTTCTTTTTACATCGGAGACCAAGTTGATGACTAATCTAGCTAAGGGTGCATGACCAGTATTGGCGGCACTTAGCTACAGCCTTGTCACCTGACTCTCAATGTGAAGTTCCTCCTTTTATTCCACCATGTCTCCCACTCACCCCTGTGTGCCTGCATGGGGTTGATAATACAGCTTCTCCATCTATATGCCTACGTCCAAGTCCTGGTATGTTACTTATCCTTGTCTTTCTCAATTTTCTTCCATGTGAAATAGTGATAATAACTGTACTTACCTCGGAGCATAATTGTGAAAACTGAAAGATCTTATACCATTATATTTTATATGCCATATATATATGAATTGTAATATGCCTAAGATATGTAGATATAAGCATACATAGATATAATAAATATATAAATAGTGAAGTTTGCTTTGAAACTATAGATGATTTAATGACTACTTAAATTTTATCTTTTCCTAAATTTTTATTACTCTTTTCCTGTAGCATGTTATGACTGATGTCAGGAAACTCCTATATATATATGGAGTTGGCAAAAGTTGGCTTACCATTGTAAGTATGTGAAACACAGAGTTTATTTTTTATATTATTAGTTATAAATTATTGCATTTTCCATATAATCAACTGTAAGCCTACTTTTGCCCACCCCTGCATATATGTAATAGAACAGTGCCTGGTACATAATGAGTGCTATATGAGCGTTACATATTATAGCTTCAAATTTCCCTCATTTTTTGCTATAATCATGTCATTATCTATTTTACCAAGAGTATGCACACTGACATATTAGTACTCATTATATTTTAAAAATCAATCTATGGATTTATTTTATACTGTGTTTTAATTATACTTACTTAAAATAGTCCAAATAAAATTGTCAGTAAGACTAAATAATTCAGTAACCTCTATTAATGTAAAATATGCCAAAGATATAATTATTATGAAAAAAGAGAATATGGTATGGCTAAGATAAAAATACAGAATTTTATAAAATTTTAAGATGATTTAAAGAATGTTATTTCCTCTATCATGTCTTAATTAAGAAGCATGTATTGAATGTCAGATTTTTCACTTATGTCACACTCTTAAGGAATGTTTAAAATGTTTTATAGAGTTGGCTATTATATTTTTTTTCATATAATATCTTTGTGGGAATGGCTATGACCTTTTCACATGGGGTCACTGAGAAACAGAGATGGAGACAGGATTTTGAGGTGAGTGCCCAGGACTCTGCAGCCCCTTCGTTCTTACCCATCTCCTTGACCCAGCTTTGCAGGCAGGTGCATGGAGCATTTAAGGTTGGTGTGCTTGTCTTCAGTGCCCATCTGTTTTCTCTGTCTTTCCTCTTTCCCCACCATCTCGCCAGATTCTTCAGACCGCATATGAAGCTTTTCTAGGTATTAACATCATATATTAAAAATTCACATTTTGTTAGTGAGGCTCACTGGCATGAAATATTGTGCTAAGAATAAACAACTACATTTTAATGAAAATTTGCATATTCTGATGCCAATAATTGAACTGTTCGCTTTTTGTGGGGAAGAAAATAAGTACCTGATGATTTGCATTTTGTTTGCAGGAGTCCTTCAACTTTTCAATGTGGAAATTCAGAACTTTGGGTCACCCTTGTTTTCATCCATTGAATTCACTAATGCGTCATCAGGATCCTGGATCATATCTTCTACTCTGCACCAAAGCTGTGGTGGGGGCATTCGTGCAGTTGCCAGTCGTGGGATCATTTTAAATGACAATATAGTGTTTAGCACAGTTGGCCATGGCATTGATTTGGAGGGTCAGGCCTATTCTGTCTCTAATAACCTTGTGATTCTGGCAACACAGTCAGTGTGGTCCACTATTTGGGTGGCAGGAATCAAAGTGAATGAGGCAAAGGACATCAATCTCCATGGTAACGTTGTGGCAGGATCAGAGAGACTTGGCTTTCACATCCAGGGCCAGAGGTGTTCCTCTCTTGAGGCCCTTTGGTCTGACAACGTGGCCCACTCAAGCCTTCATGGTCTTCATCTCTATAAGGAAAATGAAGTTGGCAACTGTACTAGAGTCTCTGGCTTTTTGGCTTTCAAGAACTTTGACTATGGTGCCATGCTACGTGTGGGGAACAGTGTGGAGATAGAGAATGTCACTCTGGTGGACAATGCTATTGGTCTCCTGGCAACAGTATATGTGTTTTCTCTTTCACAGCATACCATAAAAAATGTGCAAATCATACTTAGGAATTCAGTCATTGTAGCCACTAGCTCCTCTTATGATTGCATTCAGGACAGGGTTAAACCTTCCTCTGCCAACTTGACATTAGCAGACCGAGCTCCTTCCAACCCAAGAGGGGGTCGAGTTGGTATTCTGTGGCCTGTATTCACTTCAGAACCACATCGGTGGCCTCAGGAACCATGGCACAAAGTGAGAAGTGGTCACTCAATTTCAGGAATCATGAAGCTTCAAGGTAGGATGTTTGGTCTTATCAAAACAATGTAGTTTCATACATGTTTGCATTGAATTTTTATTTTATTTTATTTAAAAAATATTTTATTCATCATTTCTAGAAAGAAGGGTAGGGAGAGAGAAAGAAAGAAAGAGGAACATTAATGTGTGGTTGCTTTTCACCTGCCTCCAGCTATGGACCTGGCTGGAGACCTGACTTGCAACCTGGTTATGTACCCTGGCTGGGGAATTGAACCAGTCAGTGACCTTTGGGTTCACAGGCTGGTGCCAATCCACTGAGCCACCAGCCAGGGCTGAATAGAATTTTTGAATAGGATTCTGAAAGTATATCAACAAAAGGGTATAGTATACTCTTGTACTTATTGTACAATTGACTACCTACTGGTTATTGATAACCACAATGATGGTTTATAATGTCACTGAGTGATTCCTTTAAAGGGTTACTTTTTTATACTTGTTGAGAGTTTTGATAGCATTGTATTTTATTATACGTACAAAATTTTTCTTAGGTAGGTGTTATTATTATTATTATTATTATTTTAATAAAAAGGAGGAAACCTGGATGCAGAAATTGTATCTAACTGAGGTTGTATACTAGTTTGTGGGGCAGCCAGGAATCAAATCAAAGTTATACCACTACCTATGCAGTGATCTTTTATTAGATCTCTTTTGTGATATTGCAGTTACTTACTCCCTTTGGATTTTGATCAAACCTGTGTTAAATGATATTGCTTTTAAGACCTTAAAGTGTTGAAATATTCTTTCTTCTATTTTGAATATAATAACTCATGTCTTGAAGAATTACATCAAGGTTTATTTAAACTCCTGGAACCACCCTAATCATCTTAAAATTAACTCCTGTACATAAAGTAGTGAAGATATTTTAGTTGTGTAGTCTATATTTGTGGTTGGTGGCTTATATAATACAATGTTATCTTATTTTTTTCAGATGTCACCTTTTCTAGTTTTGTGAAGAGTTGCTATAATGATGACCTAGATATCTGCATTCTGCCCAATGCAGAAAACTTTGGAATCATTCATCCCATAACAGCAGAGAGGACCAAAATGCTAAAGATCAAAGATAAAAATAAGTTCTACTTTTTTCCTTTGCAAACAAGGTACCAGTTTTAGTATTTATAATAAGCCACTTCTGTGAAGTATTTGTCAGTTCTTCAAATCCTTAAATGTGTTTTATAAAGAATAAAATTGTCAAATAAAAATAAATCCTCTAGAAAGGAACAGTAGATTAATTGAATGCCCCCTGTTCCTTACTTCTATCTATGTTCATGTGCTTTGATATATGATTTTTTCAGTCTCACTAAAGAGGCAGAAGCTATTTTACTCTCTTGAACCTGGGCTTCACCATGTAACTTTCTTTGGCTAACAAAAGGGGCAGAAATGATGAAGTGCAATGGTTATTGATATTCTTTTATCATTTTGTCTTTATTAGAGATAGTTCTTTAGGATGTTTTAAATAATTGGAAAAATTTTAGCCTAATTATTGAAGATACTATAGAGTATGGTGTCACTAGTCTTTAGAGGGAAGTTTAGGAGCCCTTGGGCAGGAACTGGTGGGGAGAGGGGAGTCATGTCTGTATTCAGGAATCTCTGAATTGAACTATGTGGCTGAGACAGATATTGGTGCTCAAGAACAGGTATAACTACTATTCTTGAAAGTATAATCTGAGACTTTTAATCAAGAATCTGAAAACTAGATAAAGGATTATTTTTGCTATAAAAGGTAGTGGGAAACCAGGAGCAAGGAAAATGAGCTATTTTTTCTTCCGCACAACATTGGAACAAACTCCTTTAGTTACAAGAAAAGAATGAAGAAAAATTACTCTAAATGGAAAGTGTATGTTTTTGGCCCAACACCTATCTTTAAGACACCTGCTCCTAAGCCATTTTTGGTACCTAAACATTATTAGGTATGCAATTTGGGTCCTTCCACTTTTTTCCTTCTATTGTCCAGTTTTCCTTATGTTCATGTATTAGCTATGGAATGAAATAGTTATAAAGCTAATTTAGACTAGCAATCTATGTAAAGATTATATATCCAGAGTTTTGGGGTAACAATAATGTCTTTCTTCTTGACCATATAATGAGGAAGTAGCATTTTCTATAGAGTGTTATTTAATATCTATGAGTATGTAACAAATTGTTAATAATAAAATACTGTTGAATTTCTTTTTCATCAGATCAGTAATACCAATATGTTTTCTCTTTTGTTGCTTATTATGAAACGAGAGTTAATTTCTGTCTTTCTTTACAGGAAAGACTTAGGAACACTGAACTGCTCTGAATCAGATTGTGAAAGCCCAAGAAAATATCTCTTTAAGGATCTGGATGGGAGAGCCCTGGGTCTACCTCCACCAATTTCTGTATTTCCTAAAACAGAAGCAGAATGGACCGGATCCTTCTTCAACACAGGTTGGTTACAAGGGAATTGGATTCCTACAGTAGATGGAGCATGCATGTAAAGGAACTGGTTTGGCTGTGTTGTCTAGTGAGAATGAAATATTCTGGAAAAGAACTGAGTTCTAGAATTGGAGGCCATGCTAATATGCTGTTCAATTCACCTGCATCACAGGAATGTTGAGTGATTAAGGGATATTGTGATCACTGTTGTGGTGATCACATGACACAGACACATGAAATTGCCTGTGTCTGTGTTAAAGGTACCAATTCCCAACACTAGCTCTGTGCACAGATGAGGAGAAAAATACTCTCAGTAGATTGGTCACTGGGCCTGAAACAGCACTTGGTGCTAAGCATTTCACAGTGTCAGCCATAGAGCCAGCTCCTCTGTTCTCTGACTCTGCCTTTCTCTTCCATCAGGATGTATGGACTCTCAATCTGGAGAGGCTGGTGGAGTAGATGGCATGCTGTTTGCCTTCCTCCTCTCCATTTTCTAATTGGTTTTGGGAAGTTGGGAGTGGGCTGTGATCAAAGTTCCTTCTTCTTCATGCTTATACAACCAAAACCTATTTAGCTATCAATTTTTATAGCTGAACCCCAGAGAGATTATTGTCCTCCTACTTCCACAATGAGACTGTGAGTTTTTGTCTGAGTTCAGGTGGAAGCTGCTGCCGGTACATCTAAAGAATTTGCCCTCATTTTTTCCTATTTTAGTGGTTGATTCTTCAGACTTCTATTCTAGTCTTTCCTTTTTTAAGTTTTGTATGTGTGAATGTCCCAGGACTATGTCCTCAGACCTGCTTTTCTCTTCCTAATTTTGCTCCCAAGTCTAAGGTTAAAACATCATTTAATGCCAATGACTTCTAATTTATATTTCCAGCTCAGACTTGACCTTGAACTTTGGCCTGGTATATTCAACTCACTCCACTGGGAAATACAACTGGCATTTCAGACTCAACAAGCCCCAAATGGGATTCTTCTTCTCTGCCCCTGTCTATAACTTGCTTCTCCCCTAGTTAACACTACTTCAGTTCAGTGATATCATAATTTATGAGGTTAAGTAAGAAGTTATCATTTATTTTTCCCTAACCCCAATTCTTCCACTTCTAACCATCATCATCTCCCATCTCACAAGGAAATGGCCTTTTAATAGTTTTTATTTTTTATGCTCCTGTACCCTAAAGTCTATTTTTCAATGATAGCCAGAGTGATTTTTAAAATTTCCAATGGCTTTCTATCACCCCTCCCACCAGAATGAAATCCAAACTACAAGCTATGTAGTATCTGGTTCCTGCTCATCTCTCTCACTTCATATTACATAATGCCCTTTTTATTTACTCATCATTGTCTTATTTTTCCATAACATGATAAACTTACCCCTACCTCATGACCTTTGCATTGGCTATTATTCCTGCCAGAAAAATATAGCTCTCCCTTCTTTGTAGAGATAGCTCCTTCTCTTCAAATGATTACTCCTCAGAGAAGCCATCCCTGACCACTCTATCTGAAATAAATATTCCTCCATTATTCTCTACTATGGCTGCTTATTTTTATCCTAGTTCCATTATTTGAAATTATGTTATAAATGTATTTGTTTACATGTTGCTTTACTGCTTGCCACTTTAGAGTACAAGCTTGATAAGGGCAAGAAATTTGTCCTGTTTATTGGTATGTATTTGGGGATGCACAATAAATATTAGTTGATGAACTAACCAAGTGAATGATTTATTGATAACTGAGGAGACTATTCATGCTGTTTTCTGCAAACTATTGAAAAACATATAGAAGAAATTAAGGCCTTCAGGTCATTGGTTTAAGAATGTGTTTATAACGTGGAATCCTGGAACCAAGGGAACTAGGTATCCCTTGACTTGTTTTCACCTTTCTTCAATTTGAACTACTACTACTTTATAGCATTTGTCATTTAGAGAAGTTTTACATAAGTCTTTTAATTACCATATAGTTTCATGCTGCAATACTTTTTAATATTTCTTTCAATTTTTTTCATAAGTGGGAAGCTTATCTTTGCAACAGCTTGACAAACTGGGATAATTCCCAGTTACAATATAGGTTTTAAAAGTCATTGCTGAGTGCATGAAACATGCTGAGTAAATATTCATTTTGTTATGTTGGTTATATCTGTTGAATGTAACCAGCATTCAACAGATACATTTTTGCACAGAAACATGAAGTCCATAGAACATCTATATGAGAAAATTTATGCAAAGTAGTAAATTAAAAAGACAGAAGGCAGTAATTAAATGGTGAACTATCTGGATGTGAAAGGGAAAAAAAAGTACACATTGGTGATTACAGAATAGACAGGGGGATGTTAAGAAGAACAAAGGAAAAGAGAAGGCAAAGAACTTATATGCATGACTCATGGACAGAACTAAGAGGGGTATTGCTGGAGGAAATGGGGTACTGGGTGGAGGGGGGCTAAAGGGGTAAAGTTGGGACAACTGTAATAGCAAAATAAATAAAATATATTTAAAAATGGCAGCTATTCTTTTATTTACCACTATTTCTATTCAAAGAGTGTTCTGTAGTAAATTGTTCTATTGGTTTTAAGAATCATCCCACTGTTATAAGTGTTCTGCAATTAAGAAAACATTTTTATACTTTAAAATAAGCACATGAATAATTGTCAGGTTTTCTTAAACTTGTGGACTGTGGTAAGGATCCCATTTCTGTGAAATCAGTATCAAGGGGCATATAGTCCAGAGTATGTAATGAAAAATACACTTTACAAAAGCATGAGGACTAAAGATAGTGTCTTAATTTGGGTTGCCCCAAAAGCAGATGCTGATACAAAGCTTAGAATCCAAGTCGTTTATATGAGAGGTGAACTCAGGAAAGCAGAGAAGTGGAGAAATGAAGCAGGATAAGGAATGAGGCCACCACACTGGTCACCACTGTGGACAGCTAGAGCTCAAGTCTGGAGGGCAACTCCAGGGGACCATAAACATGACCCAAAACTATCCCAGCTAAGTCAAGAAGAGGTATTTATATCAAATCCCTATTCACCCCTGGCTGAGAGATGCTTTTAAGGACATTAAGTCTCCAGCCCTTTGGCCTACCTGAACACAGGCCAATTGTATTCTTTCCCATGGCGAGAGGAAACCTTTCTCAGAAAGGAGCCATGGGTTTTTGTAGTAGTAGGTTTTGTTTGTGGAGGTGAGTGCCTAAAACAGATGGGGGTGGCTCTGAAAATGTTTCTTACAAGCAGGAGCTCTAAAATGTCTTTCAGATCCTCCATGTGTGAATTATAATGTTCTTTGATGAACTCTTATGTGGTTGTTTACCATGTGGCATAAACACTAGGTACAAACATCCTCTTGGTCCTGATTGCAGTGCTGTATATATTTTATCTTCATCACACTCTGTCTTACACCTGAAACATGATTCAATGATGGTAAAACCTCAGCAGGTATTATATGATTACATACCATTTACTATCACTGTATGGACAAGCATGAGGGTGTGTCTGAATGGCTGGTTGTGTATAGGGAGGTATAGATGACTGAATATCTTAAACTTCTAATGCTTTAAAGCTTTATAATATTTTAAGTGAAGTTGCTATAGGTACCAACTACAAGGACTCCCACAGTAGAATCCATAGTTTACTGCACTAAAAATATAGTCTGTGTCCTCTTTCAATGGAGGAGACAGCGCACAGTAAACAGTGCCTTCCAGGTGCTAACAGAACAGTAGTGTTTCCTTTGACCTCCACATATGAATAGACCCCTCCTTCCCAAATTCAAGTCCATTTTTATTTTTTTAAACCATCCTCTTCTATGCTACTTTCCAGATGCTGTTCACAATCTGGTAGGTGAGAAAAGTACAAATTTAATCTTGGGAAAATGAATGTCTATTTTGTATTTTCTTTCTTCAAAACAAGAATCTATGATCTTCTGTAAAGTAGTGAGAACAGTGCAGGGAAGATGAAGATACAACTGCCACATTTATTTCAAGTGGCATTAAGTTTAAAACACCCTTATGTCCTTTCTTGATTTTATTGACAGCTTGGAATCCATTGCCTTTGAGGTTTAGCAAAAAAACAAAAACAGATTTTATTTGCACTAGGAGAAGTTCACATGCAAAACTCACCACTCAGACACATACATATCTACAGGTGCCCATATATTGTCATATACTCCAGCATTGGGAGCAAAAATTATCCATGTGGATCAGCTATGAAAAATACTGTGCCAGTGGGATTTTTATCTGTGTAATGCAGGGTGCATAGCCAGGGGAAAAGTGAGCTGTTAATTTTGTTTTGTATTTATCTGTAAGTTGGCATTTGTAGCCAACTTTGAAACATGCTTGACAATACGGTGCAAAACAACTAATTTCTAGCAGATCCTCTAAGAACAATTTGCATTTTATTCTGGAAAGAATTTATTTTGATTATGGAGGTATCTGATAATATGAAAATCCTAAATCATTTAAACAAAGTCTTAAAATGAACATCCCATACAGGTAAGATTTGATAGATACCAAAGCTTCTCACTTTGCTTCTTATTTATTTCCTGTTTATGTCAGATGATAAATGGATTGTATCACCTCTCAGTCTGGTTGATGCATGTGGAACACTGGTGTTGTTAGGAGAGGACTGAAAACATCAGAGCTTTAGTTTTAATGGCATTTTACACTTTTCCAGTTGTGCTGAAGACAGTGGAGGGAGATTAAATGGAAGCTGACATGCACTGAGCACCTTTAGTGTGCTGAGCACTGAGGTTGGCATTTGCATTCATTCGGTAGATGCATTTTGACCACCTACTCTCTACCAGCACTTTTCTAAGGATAGAGCTAGAGTTGTGAAAAAGATAATGTTCCTGATTTTATCAAACTTATGTTCCAGTGAAATATATGGACAGTTAAGTAAAACTATTCCAATAGAGATGAGAGTTATTAAAAAATGAAATAGGTTTTGGACTAGAGAGGTAGTTTGGGAATGTGTGTTTGTACATGTGTTTAAGAAAGCTGCTATTTCCAATGATACCCTAATGGGGAATGAGGGGTCACACTGCTCTGAGCAGAAGGAGAGCCTTTTGGGGAGAAGGACTAGCCAAGGAAGTGTCTCTAAGACATGAATGGCCTTGATGCAGCTGAGAGGTGGGTGGAAAGGAGGTCAGTGCCACTGGTAGGTAAGGAATGAGAAGGGGAATAGTTGGAGCTGCCCAAGACCCAGCTGCTTTATAGGCCAGGGTAATTTAATAAGATGGTGTTGGGTTTTAAGAAAGGTGGTGATAAGATTTTATTCACTCTATGAAAAGATCATATGAGCTGTTATAGAGTGAATGTATAGTGGGTGGGAACAAGTCTGGGCACAGGCAGTACAGCTGGGAAGATGAAGTTAAGGGGGGCCCAAGAGATGCACTACATCAGGAGTGGCCCTGTGCTGGCCCGCAAACTCTGCAGAGATAATTACAGAAATTTATCATTTAGAAACATAATCTGACAGTAATTTTCGGTCTGTTGAATCTAAGAAATAATACGTGGGCTTTTATTTTGTATGTCTAATTGTCTGATAAGTTATACTGTATTTCTTAAAGTATTGGTCTTCAAAGGACTAGAAATTTTCAAACAAACAAAACAAAACAAAAAAATCCCTGTTCTTCTGCCAAAACTTCTCCAGTTTAGGGGATGCATGCTTAGGAAAATGGTTTCAAAGCTGGTTTATCATCTGAATCATCTAAGACATTAAACGTTCATTTTGCATTGTGGGGATTTTGAATCATAGGTGTTTATGAGGCCGGAGTCTTTTCTTGAAAACACACACACACACATATCCTCCCTCCCTCTCCCGGAGTAATTCTGCTGTGCTGAGATTGAGAATCACTGCTATAGAGTTATATGCTTCCTTTGAAGCAAAAAGGCAGGATGTTAAGGCAATTAATACTTTTAACTTAAGAAGTGGGCAGTTTCAATTTCTCATGAAAAATCAAGAATAGCTTTCTGTGCCAACTACCAACAGACGTAAACATACTTGCTTATATACATGCTGGATACATTTCCAAAAGGAAAAAGAACATTTACTGAAAAAATACAGGAATATTTGCTATCTGAATTAAGTCTTTAAGGAATATATCAAACCTTTTAAAAATGTAGATTATTTTTCCTAGTACTGAAGTGAGTTGAGTGACCTCAAAATGTCACTTTCGTAATACACCACTGGGTAAAAATGAGTACAATGCTAAGTTTGTTTTTAAATTCTACATTGAATCAATATGTTAAAAAACCTAAAATCATGATAAGCTTTTCCCACACTTTTCTCAACATCAGTGCCAGCAAAGACTTGCAATCTGATCAGGATTTCTGACCAAATTCACCTTCAGGGCAGGTGAGAGTTTCTCATTCTTTACCATGAGAGGGTAAGAAACATTTTTCAAATTGTGTTACTTCTTAGATGCCTCTTGAGAAAGTAAGCTATAAACTATTGTGGAGAGACCTTAAAAGTGACTGGTCTCAAATCAAAAATAAAAGATTAGGTGGATAAAAAAGAAAATAACGCTGGCACTTGACTGTCAGCTCATAGAGTGATGAAGTGGTTTCTAACGGAACAATGGGAAAGCACGAGTAATGTGGAGAGACAGGCTTAGTGGCTTTACCGGGTGGCTAGCGTTTTTTCAACTCTTTGTTGCTAGACCTTGAAATATGTCCTTTCTTTAAATTTTCTAGGCTTCTCTTTCTTCCCCATTTGTCCTGAGAATGACAGCAAGATGGTATTATAAAATAGGAGAGGGAGGGGGAAAGGAGAGGACAGGATGGAGAGAGGAAACAGTTGTTAGAAAATTTGTCTGCAAATCTCTGTGCTTGCAGAGAGGTCTTTGCTTCTAGCTAGAGGGGGAAATACCATTCTCTTTTCCCAAGCAATTACAGGCCCCAAAGATGGAAACTTGGTATATAGCTCTTTAATCTCAGCAGATATTTATGGTTAAACATTAGACTTTTAGGATTCCAGATGTCTGGGTATTAAAATATAAAGGCATAGCAGAGTCTCAAAAAATATTAGGCTCTTTGGAATACGTGGCTACAGGGATTCTTATCCCAAGCTGAGGCGGATAAAGTTCCCCATGGTGCTTCGTAAGACCCAAAGAACACCTTTCCTTCACCTTATTCTCTCATTTCCCCATGACTTGCTTAGTTTTCAGGCAATGAAAGGCATAAAACAATTTTCAGTTGCATTTTTTAATAATCCATACTTTGCATTGGAATAATTTTTCATGTGTGGTTTTTAAAGAATGACATGAAAAGGCATATGATCCATGGGAATGGTTTACTTTTCTCTTTATTTAATGCAGGCATTTTGTCCTTAAGATCGTCTTGCTCCTCAAATATTCCATGAACAGCTAATACTTATTAAGTATCATCATGTTTCTGACTCTGTTGCTGAGACCGCTGATGAATTATTTAATTTAATGCCTTCAACAGGATCTTATGTAATAGATAGTTCCCTCCATTTGTAGATGTAGAAACTGATGCAGAGACATTAGGTAACTTGCCCAAACCATACAACTAATTAATGGAAGATTCAGGACTGAACCTATGTTTTTTTTTTGCCTTTTATTTTATTTATTTATTTATTTGTAACATTTTATTGTTGTTGTTTTTATTTTATTGTTGTTTTGCTCCCCTCTGTCCCCCTCCCCACCCACCCATTCCCCCCAAAGTCTATCTGAATCTATGTTTTTAATGCTTTGCTAGACTGTGCATAGTACCCTCCTGCTAGGTTTTCTTCCTTCTCTCTCAGCCTTCTCCAACATTAGCTATCTTAGATCTACCAGCTTTGTTCACACAGAAAGTTCTGTCTACACAGAACAAGGCAGTTAGCCCTTCCAACCAGCAATAATAAGTTACAATTCATCTAGCATATTCCATGTGCCAGACATTATGGTAAGTGGTTTACAAACATTCCCATTTATCTTTTCAACAACCTTAGCATGTAGGGATTGTTATGCCCTTTTAACATTCAAAGAAATAGGGATTTAGAAAAGTTAACTAATTTTTCATGGTTCCACAGCTAGAATGTGGATAAATAAGATTTATATCTATATTTGTCTGATTCCAAAGTCTGGGATTGTAACCACTTCTAGATAATTATCATCATATGGCCTGAATCATGTGGTGGGGTACTATACCAAGATATATTTAACTGGGTAACTCAAATATTTCCATTTTACATGGTAGCAAATAGCTATAGGTTTTTTAGTTTAAAAAATTATTGTAATATTATTGAAAGGCAATGTAGTTGCAACCACAAAAAGCCATATATTAACCATTTTTCATGTACAGACTAATCTCCATCATATCCAAGAAAAGCATTTTGCCAGTGTCCACCACTGAAGGTTGTCTGATGACAACAGAGAAGTATGAGCTTCTGTCATGAGACCAAATATTTATTATGGTAATTCTTTTATAGCTTCCTTTTTCCCTAGTGAGTTCATGTAGATTTTTGCTTTTGTTTTTGTTTTCCTATTTAGACATATATTTATTGAGTGACCAGAGACAGCAAAGCACTATGTACTGTTGGGTATCCTAGAAGGTATACCAAGGTAGATACAGAGGCAGGAGAACCAGGCTATGTGATGGAAAAAAGTGGTTGATATATAGCACGTTGGTGAGATCACATATAGTTGGAGATATAGTCTGCCCATAAAGTATCCATCCACGTAAAATTAAAACATTTATTGAAGAAGATTTAAGATGCAAGAAACATTGCACAAAGGATAATGATTCCTCAGTCCCCATCTAAGTAGGCACCTTGGGACCTCACACAGTTCTCCTAATCACCATCAGCTCCTCTGTTGTATTCTCTTGAATCTTAATGATGGTCTGAAATCTTCCATTTCAAAGGTGATTTTAGTTTGGAAAAAAAGTCATAAGTCACAGTGTGCCAAACCTTGGTTGTAGAGGGGCTGAGTCATGTGGCTGATTTGATGTTTCACCAAAAAACTGCCGGAGATGTGATGCATGAGCAGGCATGTAGTCATGATGAAGCTGCCAATCACCAGTTGTCCTTAGCAGCGGTCTTCTGAATCATTTGAATAGTTTCTGTGAGGCAGTGTTCAAGCTGAATGCAAAATTCGATGCAGATTCATTGCTCTACTCAGTCCTATTTATTTATTTATCACCAATATTTTTTTGAATTGGTTTATTGTTGCTATATTACATTTGTCCTTTTCTTCCCCATTGTTTTCCCCTGTCCTGCCCATTTCCCCTTTTTCCACATTCAGTTCTCACCCTGTGGTTCATGTCCATGGTTCATTTATGCTAGTTCCTTGACTAGCCCCTTCCCCTTTCTTCCTTTCCCCTGTAGTCACTGTTGGTCTATTCCTTGTTTCCATGTCTCTGGTTCTATTTTACTCATTAATTTTGTTCATTAGTGTCCTGTATTAGGTGAAATCATATGGTATTTGTCTTTCTCTGCCTATTTCACTAAGCATAATACTCTCCAGTTCCATATGCTATTGGAAAAGGTAGGTGTTCCCTTACTCCTTCTGCTTTGTAAAATTCCATTGTATAAATGTACCAAAGTTTTTTGACCCATTCATCTACTGATAGGCACTTAGGCTGTTTCCAGCACTTGGTTATTGTAAATAGTGCTGCTATGAACATAGGGGTACATAGGTTCTTCTGAATTGATGTTTCAAGATTCTTCAGGTATAATCCTAGCAGTGGAATCACTGGATCAAAAAGCAGTTTCATTTTTAGGTTTTTGAAGAAATTCCATACTGTTTTCCATAGTAGCTGCACCAGTCTGAATTCCCACCAACAGTGCACTATGGTTCCCTTTTCTCCACATCCTTGCCAGCACTTGTTGTTTGTTTTGATGGCCAATCTGACAAGTGTGAGGTGGTACCTCATTCTGGTTTTAATTTGCATCTCTCTGATGGTTAATGATGCTGATCATTCTTTCATATGTCTATGGGCCCTTTATATGTCCTCTTCGGATAAATGTCTATTCAGGTTCTTTGCCCATTTTTTAATTGGGTTGTTTGTCTTCCTGGTGTTGAGTCATCTAAGTTCTTTATATATTTTGGAGATCAAATCCGTACCTGAGGTATCACTGGCAAATATGTTTTCTTTTTTCTTTTTTAAATTTTATTGTTGTTGTATTACATCCATCCCCTTTTTGCTCACCTCTGTCTTCCTCCCCACCCACCCATTCCCCCCAAAGTCAGTCCCACCTGTGGTCCATGTCCATGGTTCCTTTATACTAGGTTCTTGTCTAAGCTGCTCCTCTTCCTTGCCTCTGCCTCCCCCGCCCCAACCCCTTTCCCCCTGACCACTGAAGGCCTATTCCTTGTATTCATATATTTGGTTCTGTTTTGCCTGTTGTTAGTTTTGTTCATTATTGTCCTGTAATGGGTGAGATCATATGATATTTGTCCTTCACTGACTGGCTTATTTCACTAAGCATAATACTCTCCAGTTCCATCCATGTTGTTGCAAAGGGTACGAGTTCCTTCATTCTTTCTGCTCTATAGAATTCCATTGTGTAAATGTACCAAAGTTTTTTGATCCAATCATCCACTGATGGGCACTTAGGCTGTTTCCAGCACTTGGCTATTGTAAATAGTGCCGCTATGAACATAGGTGTGCATAGGTTCTTATGAATTGGTGTTTCAGGATTCTTTGGGTATAGTCTAAGTAGTGGAATTGCTGGATCAAAAGGCAGTTCCATTTT